>LOJH01060150.1:0-10865 GCA_001685095.1 Ellobius talpinus
CACAGGGCAGGAAACCCTGACTGCTCTTAGGACTGGAGAGGGAGGGGGAGAGGAGTGGGGGGAGTGGGAGGGAAATGGGAGGTTGAGAGGTGGTGGTAATTTTTAATAAATAAATAAATTAATTAAATTAAAAAAATTTACATGTAAGAATAAGTGTGAAGTTCTTGCTTTACCACCCCCATCCAAGGCCCAGATTTTTGAGTTCTCATGTTTGAAGAAAGTCTACAGTTTTTTCCTTAGATGTGAAGCAGTTTGCTCAGATGGCAGTCTAAATATAGAACACAAAAAGAATTTTATCGACTATTGCTTCTATAAAAGATAAATGTATAGTTTTATGAGGAAGTACTAAGTTTATAAAAGAAAAATTTAAAAACTGGGAAAAGGAAAAATTCTCATAAACATAAAAGTAGTAAACTACTTTGGACCTTTGGTGCTATTTTCTGTGATGGATTATTTGTTTTTCAAAACCATCTGCCAATTCCTCCAGAACCTTCCTTATGCTAGAAAATTTAAACATCTTCTTTAGGTGTTGTGTGGATCTTGGGGGAATGAGAGAGTAAAGTGAGGCTTGGGGTGTTGCTGAAATGTCTGTGAATCCCAGTAATTGTTTCCTGTACTATCACTTAATGTCTGTGGGCCTCTTGTGCCACTGATAACAGTCCCAAACAAGCATGGGTAATGTGTGGACAACTATAGGACCTGAAAAAATTGTGAACACACACACATGCATGTGCACACATGCAGTAGAGAGAGGGAGAGAAAGAGAGAGAAAGAGAGACAGAGATGGAGAATACAGATTTAGAAGATGAACAATGATCTCCAATTGTTTTCATTTGTGGCATCAGAAGCTTATTAGGTACACACATATTCTGCTCCAATTATATGTATTAGGGATAGTAGCTTTTACCTAACTTTAATAATTAATTATAATGTTTAATTTGACTACAGATATAGAAGCATCTAAGAGACACACCTTTCAATGGATGACATTGAAGTGAGGGCATTTCCAAAGAGAACCCAATTAGGAGAGAAGACACCCTAAATACAGGGGACACTATCTCATGGGTTGGGAACCCAGACTAAATAAAAAGGAAAAAAATAGACATGGAAAACCTGAAAATTAACAACATTCCTTTCTCTGTGCCTTCTGATGATTGACACAGTGTGCCACCGTCTATCTTCTACCTTTGGTTTAGATTAGCAGTGAAGAACCATGGAAGTGCTGCATCCTGTTCACCATGCCTGTTTTGTACATCACAGAGAGATGGAATTAGCAACTCTATGGAGACCGTGTCTATAGGTGAGCAGTCTCAGGCTGGAAACATCCTGGGGGTGGGAAGGTGCAGTTGCAAGTTTTGTCTTAGACTGGTCAATTGATTGTAAATACTCATATGTAGCCCAGAGGAAGGGTTTACCATTTTGAGCCTGACCTATACAGGGAAGTCTTTTCCACTCCCATGGGTCTCCGGTATTGGACGTTTGGTAAGACCATGATGATAATACACATTCACTCAGGACTTCATCCATCCCTACAAATTCACTCCAGGCTTCCTTTGCTTCCCTCATTAAGGGAAAATTATTTCCTTCTAATCAAGAGAATGAAAACCCTGGTCTGATTAGAGCTGTAATGTTCCAGTTGGTCAGGCCAATGACCAGTTGTAGTGGCAGCTTAGAATTATACATAGAAGGACAGAGGGCAGCATGTGTACCGGCTGATCCCCACTACCTGTGGCATACAACCCTGTCTTAATTGCATGTGGCCTAGGGAAGGAACTAAAGTGTTTGGAGGAGGCAAAGGACTAGATCTTGGGATCCAACTATGCAACTCCAGGAAATCCCCTCCTTGCTGGGTGAAAGCTTCCCAGGTGTGGCCAGCTCGGGTGGGGAAGAGTACCCACACCCCTGTGATTTACCTTTCACTCGTGCTCTGCAGGAAAGTATGATAAGGTCATTAATTCTCCAGAGTGAACTTTGATGGAATCATACCTCAGTTTGTTGTTGGAACTGTAGGGGAAGGAGTAGATGCTGCTTACCCAATACCCTATGAAGGAATTTTAGAAACCCGTGGATAAGGGACCACTACCAGGAAGGCAGGTTCACCTTAAACCATGCTAAAGAGGTAAGAGGAATTATTAGATTTTTTCAAATGAGGAAATGTACCATTCTTTCCCAGAATTCCTGCCCCCAGAACATTCTCTGCAATCTGCCATGAGGTTTTCACTGATCTGCCCAACTTCTGGAGTCCTCACTCAAGCTTAACCTCTTTTTTCTCTTTTCTGTTTCTTTCAGATGCTGTCCAGAGCCTAAGTTTGCTCTCCCTGGCACTGTGGGCTTCTTTATTCATTACCTATCGCTTCCCTCACTGGTGCATGGCTACTTCTCTGCTACATATCTAACCTCCACACTTAACTAAAATGTGTGGCTTCCTCTCCATTCTCCTCTCAGTGCAACTGCTGATATTAACAGCCTGCCTGCCCTGAAACTCTAACAAACACTGTGCCCAAACTTCTGTTTGAATCCATTCCTAAGCTGTTTTATTAATGAGAACAGAATCCCAAGGAAGGGGCACTTCCCTCCAGCATCACTTGCTACCATGACTTTCTAGGCTTAATAGACTCCATCTCCTTATCCTGTGGGCTAAAAACAAACCTAGCTTCCCTTCATTGTTTCTTGTCAAGTATTTGGTACAGAAGTCAGAATAGTAACTATTTTAGAAAAACAGAGAAGAGACCATTGGTTGAAATATTCTTGGCCATGCTTTTAAAATTGGTTGCCAAGAGGAATATGGAAAGGTTTAGAGCAAAGTCCTAGAGTACTAAAAAGCAGATCTTAGGGAAACATTCTGGTGGGAGTTGAGAAGCCAGAATCCTGATAGAGTCACATACAGAAAGATTATACTCATAAATTTTTAAAAAGAAACAAGGACTCTGCCAAAAACTTTGTTAAAGTCTACTTATATTGAATTTGGGCAAATAATCTACCTCTATTTTGAAAAACTCAGGTGTGGTTGAATTCAAAAGTAGTAGACTCATTTGTTTGACAAAGGAAATTTTAAGGCAACATGCAATTCAGGCTGTGGCATGGTTACTGCTTGGTCCTGTTAGCCAGGCTAACTGTGCATGTATGTGTGCATGTGTGTGCATGTGAGGGGGGCAAGTAGAACAGAAAGATTTGAAAGATGTGCATTATGATAATGAAAGGATAGTGAGAGTTTAACACTGCCTTCAAAATGCATGCAAAGGAACTATAATTATTAAAAGATAGTACCATTAAATGGAAGACATGGGCTTTGCCTTGGAACAATAGGAAAATTACTTTGAGGGCAAGACCCTACCAAGAACTCTAAGAGTATAACCATGCAAATTTATGTAAAAGGAAAGTTCCAGAAAAGATAGTTTTCAGCGTATCCTGATGGAAAACTGATAACTTTGGAAATATTTCACAAGGCTTACCAGAAAAGACACACAAAGGTCACTAGAGGTTTGGCCGATGAGGGCCAGGTTGTATCTTGATTTGGCAACTCATGATGGTATCCACATGTAGCTGGTTTCTCAGCCATGCAAAACACAAGTGAAGGGTTCATGGAGGTTTGGGTCATAGTTTCTCAGAAGGCCTCTGAGGCAAAGCAGTGTGTGATAGGGTCAGATTACTTGAACGACAGTATCAGAGTCCATGGCTGTGAGTTTTGAAGGTAATACTCATATTGCAATGAAGAGTCCAGGATATTTGAGATACAAAAATCTGGGGCATTTGTCAAGGAAAGTTATATCTATGGAATAGAGCTTGTCTAAGAGAGAGGCCATAAGCCTTACAAACAACATAGCTGAATTGTTTGAGTTTCCCAAGATCATTGAAGTCCAGATGATGTTATGAAAACCCAAATGCCAGATGTGGAGCTACAAGATTTGACATTTGCCCTTCTGGATTTAATTCTAGTCTGGTACTATTTTTTCCTATACCTCTATTTTCTTTTTTGGAATGTGATTGCTTAATCTGTCCCATTGAATGCTAGATATATGTAAGTCTAAACAAAATATTCAGGATCTCACAATTAGGATATTACCTTGAGTCTCAGAGAATACTTTGTTATACTTTTGAGTGTTGTTGGAATTGTTAAGACTATAGGAAATTAACTGAATGCATTGTTGCATTATAAAATGGCCATGAGATTTTGAGGACCAGTGATGGAATGCTATGGCTTAAAAACGGATATGTTTCTGTGTCAAATTGACAAGTGATGGGCTTGTGCTCATTAATAATTTTCTACTTGACTGGACTTACTATCATCTCAGAGGCACACCTCTGGGCCCATTCTGAACATGAGAAGCATCATCCCAATGGCTGGGAATTAAGTATGGAAAAATGGAGAAAGTAAGAAAGCCTGGCCTGTGCCAGGATTCTCTTTTAGCTTCTGGTAAAAAATAAAATAAAATGTGACCAGCCACCTACTGCTACTTTACCATCAGGAAGGACTGTGTTCCTTCTGACTATGAGCCAAAATCAGTTCTTTCTCCCTTATGTTGCTTCTTGACAGGTATTTAGTCACAATTATTAAGAAAGTAAAGTGTGTACTAACCAATGTTTGAATACAGCACTTTCTACGTATGAAGCACTATTATAAATGCTTTTTAAATGTCTACACACTTTTTATATATTTAACAACCTATAGAGAAGTGTTATTTCAGAGATACATATCTTGTAATTAGCAGTGCTGGGACTCAACTATTTGTCCCTGAATCCATACTCTCAATTGTCATTCTATACTGGCATTTGCTGAGTTTTTACATGTTATAAAAAGTAGCCTTCTTGTTTCAGTCTATTGCTCTTTACAGTAGTTGATAACCCTTTTAGGAGGTGACTATGAATAGTAGCTTTGTTATCTTCACACAACCTAGAATCAATGACAAGAGAGTCACAGTGTGGAACTGTCTTGGTTGAATTGGCCCAAGGGAATGCCTGGGTTTGATTATTTTCAGTTGGGCTAATTCAGGTGCAAAGGGTCATCCTGAATGTGGGCAGCACCATTTCATGGGCTGGATTGTGAACTGCATACATATGGGGTCATTGAGGCGAGCACAAGCAAGTGAGTGAGTGATCACGAATTCAAATTCATTTCTCTTTGCTATTGATGGTGGGTGTGCTGTTACTAGTGGCTCTTCCCCTCTGCTGTTGTGACTCTCACTCAATGGTGGATTGTAGCCTGAATGGGTGAGCATGTAGAACAAGTCATACCGTGTCTGAGGCATTTCAATTCCTCCTGATTTGTTGTGACCTGAAATTATTTAAAATTAGAACAATAGAAAAAGGATCTCTATGTTTTCCAGGGAAGAAGGCAAAATACCAGGCTATAAGCCAAAATCAAATGCCAATAGCACAAAACTGCCACACACTGCTTTTAATAAAATGTAAAATATCAGGGTCCCTCTGGGGAGTGCTTTTACTCAGAGGCAGCAGGCAAGGGTTTCTGAGTAGAGTTTGGGGTGGAATTTCTCAGTGTCCAGTGATTAATTGTGTGAGTCACTGGGATAAGGAATTTACAGATAGCTGAGAAAGTGTCTTTTATGGATGTATATCTAGATGTTTCTAAAAGAATCCAACATTTGAATATGAAGACTTAGCAAAGAAGATTGCCTCCACCAACTCAGGTAAACAGGACCCGAGCTGCTGAGGGTCTGCACAGAACACAATGGCAGAGGAATGGCAAATATTTCTCTGCACTTGAGCAGAGATATCTATACTTCCCTGTCTGTAGACCATCATTCTGGAACTTGGGGCCTTCAGAGTGAGATAGGGACACACACCATTAACTTTCTCCTTTGAGACTGGCATGGGTCTGCACCACTAGCTTTCTTGACCTCTAGGGAATATTCTCTCCTTCTTCCTCTCTCCTCTCTGTCTCCTCTAGGGAATATTCTTTCTCTCTCCTTTCTCTCTTTATGTCGCCTCTAGCATTCTTCCTTCCTTCCTTCCTTCCTTTTGTTCCTTATCATTATTTTCCTCGATTGGATTGAAATTGTATTAAAAACTCTTCTCAGATTTGGAAAAGGGCAAGTCATACTCACATGAGGTAATAACACCATTGTTAAGTACCTACTTGGTACTATTCTGTGCACTGTTTCTATCCCTAATTTACAAAAAAAATCACTCTAGAATGTAGTTGGTATTAATCCTATCTCACAGATGTTGAGAGGAGACTTTCATGGGTGAGGAATTTGCTCAGGGCACATGGTGACTGTGAGTTGAACTGCAGTTAGAGTGAGGGGCGAAGGGAACCCAAAGCCCTGCAGTTTCCCCAACACCCTAAGGTCTGTCTCAGAAACTCTGAAGACATCCAGGTTTGCTGTAGATTTGGTTTTTAAAATGGAGTATTTCCAGATACAGTTAATTAACTCTAGGGTAAATTGTTATTTCCCCTAAGTTCTTGGCCGCACTGACACTAAAGAGGTGTTGGATCCTGACTTTGCTTGTGAGCCATGACAGCAAAAATAATTTTTATGAGGCATGTGCACTTGAAACCATGACTCCAAAGAGCCAACAAATGAGTTCTTGAAATGAAAGTGGCTATGCAGTGATCTTCTTCACCCACCTACACAGTCTATAAAACATCTTCCAAGCAGGTGTCACGGAGGGGCACCACTCGGAGAGCTCAGCACTGAGTGCGTCCAGGCATTTCTTAACCATACATTATAAAGCTCCCTTAAGACCAGACACTTGGAGCTTTCGCTTTCTACTAAGTAATTAAATCGAATGAAGTTCCCTCGCCCACATCGACTCCCACATGCACACATGGGTTTTGTTAATGGCAACACAAAGCCCTTTAATGTGCTTAGCAGCACCAGGTGTGGGGTATAAATCTATCTACAGGAGTTAGAGACAAGGCATGAAGGAAGAAACTTCTTCTTGTGTCTTTGACTAAGTTCCAGGAAGAGAGGATAATGGAGAAAAGGCTTTATTCCAACTCCTCAGTGCTTTTCAGCATAGAAAATCTCCCTAGGCCAGGAAACTATGAGGCCCATGATACTCTGGGTATTGTATTAACACCATTCACTTGGTGGAACCATTATGGGGATCTGTAAAGACTCACTTGCTACCTGTCTAGCAACATGTCTGAATTCATTCTTGACCTTTCCACCACTGCGCTGTGCTCCTTTTGGCAGGGACATCATCCTGGTTGTGTGGAGGTGTGTCATACTGCGTTGGGTCCTTGGAGTCAAGGTTGTTTTTAATGTAGTGGGATAAACGGAACTTGAGATTAGCTGCCACCCTAGATGTCAGTGACCCTTAAACAGGAAAGTATGGAAAGTACAACAGCGACATTACCTTTGAGACAGATGGAATATGACAGGTCTCCAGGCCACATCAGGTGCTACAGTAGAACCCCAGAGTTTTCCTACCCTCTCTCCCTCTTCCTTGCCCTCTCCCTAGCACCTTCTCTTCCCTTCTCTTCCTCTTGTTTTCTATTTTTCTGACTTCTCTCCTCATTCCCTTCATCCCCTTCTTTCTTTTCTGTGACTAGGGAAAAGAAGGAACCCAAGGACTAAATATTAGAATTAGCAGTTGCTGATTAAAGAATCACAGAAAGATAGAAACGTTTAAATAAAAGAGTTACTGATAACAGGAATCATAAAGCTCAAACATAAATACTGATAATACATTTCTGAGTTTATTTCTGTTTGTATGTGTGCATGCAATACCATCGACCCCTGCTAATAGTTTAACTGCAAAGTAATTGTGATTTACCCATTGTTTGTCATGAAATAATATTAAAGTTTGAGCATAAAATTATAGTATTTTACTGTGCCCATATGAAAACTGTATTCTCATTAACACAATCATTTAAATAAATTTAATTTTTTATAAAAATTGTAAGAACAGCATCAAAGTTTTCTGTAAGACTTTAACTCGGTTCCCAAGTGTCAGCATCTGATCACATTTTTTTTTATTCAAGGCTTTATTTTTTTCTCTGCAGATGACAGATAACCAGACAGATAGATGATAGATAACTCAAAGGAAAAACCTCTTCTGCTGTAGACACCAATGGGCTGCTGTATCTGATTCCCCAAATCATGGGTTTCCTCACCAAGGAATTTCACAATACCCTGCAGATACCAACTGGGTGACTCATGGTTCAACTCCATCATGATTTCGGTCCCTGAAGACTGTCCCAATTTCACATGCCACATGCAAATTTCAAGTCTCTTGCTGCCCTTCTCTCCTACTACATATAAATTAGGGCTCCAGGACCCCTTCCTCGGGTTCATTAATTTGCTCTGAGTTCACAGAAATCGAGAAACATTCTACTTACATTCATCAGTGTATTGTGAAGGAGAAAGATGATGAAGAATTATGTAGAATGAAACACAATGAGGCACACGGCTCTTATATGCCTATACCCAGGATGCCGCCCTCCCAACACCTACATGTGTTCGAGAGCCCCAAAATACCCCACACCCCTTCTTTGGGACACTTTAAGGAGGTTCTGTTATATAGGCATGATGAATTAACTGGTCGTCGACTCCAGCCCATTTCCCTTCTCAGAAGTTGGGGTTGTGGGCAGAGCTGACGATTTCAACCGTTGGATGCCATGATTGGTTCATCTAGCAAACAGCCCAAGGCCCGAAGCATTAAACAGGCAGTCATCTCATTATCATATGAGAAGAAACTTGATTTCCCACTGCAGAGATTCCAGAGTCTTAGCTCTTGTGCCAGGAAATGAAAACTAATGCCAGACGTTATAACAAAAGATGTTCCTAGACTGCCGTTTCCCAGGACAGTGTACAATAACTTAGGAGATATGAACCAGGAACTAGAGACATAAACCAGCAACTAAGTTGTTGTGTATATGTGTGTGTACCTATATCTTTATGAATATACATATATATATATATGTGTGTGTGTGTGTGTGTTTAATTATGTGACAGTGTCTTAGAGGCATAAATTTCCCCCATCATTTGAGAGTAGGCTGTAAACTGCAGCCATACCGCTAATTTAATCATGAATACTTCAGTATCTGTTTCCTAAACGTTCTTATATATAATTACAATATAACCATCAAACCCCAAGCAAGGGATGGTGGCATACACCTGTAATTCCAGCTACATGGGAGACTGAGGAAACAGGACTGCAAGTTTGAGGCCAACCTGGGCTCTATAGTGACTTTGAAACCCGTCTGAATAACTCATGGGGACCTTGCCTCAAAGTAAAGATTAAAAGGGGATGCTGTAGTTGAGGGGTGCTTGCCTGGCATCTGTGGCGCCCCTATGCTCTATCTCCACATCACCAAAAACATATTTTTCTTCTTTATTATATATTTTGTTATTTAAAACAATTTCTAAATTCAACTATATTTTGATCATTTTCCTCCCCTGCCCCAAGTCTTTTGAGATCCTCTTCCCCTCTACCCACCCAATTTTAAGTTCTATCTCAAAAAATAAAATACCAAAAAATACCAAAACCCCCCAAAAATACAATAGCAAATCCCCGTAAAACAAGAAAACAAAACAACGCCCAAACAGAAAAAAAGAATATCACACCAACCAACAAAAACTCCCAAAGAAGCCCTTCAAATTGTAATCAAATAAAATAACAACAAAAGAAAACAACTATGGAGTTCATTATATGTTGGTGAACTACTCCTGAAAATTAAAACCTTTTTAAAAAAATAGAATATTAAAAAATAACACCTAAGCACCCCTAGTATACCTGGCTGAGCCCTGCATAACACCTGAGGTGTGGGCTCAGTAAAGCTGAGCAAAGAGCCAAATGCCTGGCTTGAGACTGGAGGTGACACCCAGTGTGTACTTTCAAACATTTCATAGATCAGGTCCTTCCCATGGGGAGCAGGCTCAGCATGCGCGTGGGCTGTGGAAGGACAAAATACTGTCACTAACATTATGCTGCTTCCTCGATTTCTGCTTCCCTTCCAGTTGCATTTTGCCCTTTGATTCACTGACCATTGACCTAGGACCTACTTCAAGCCTGTGTGCATAAAGTTGGATTATCCCCTTATGCCACTCAGAGAGACTTCAAAGCTAGTATGTATGCAACACCTGCCTATGTGTTTTCATGTAATGGACCTCAATTTAAAAAGTATTGTTTTCCTTAGGGCTGGAAAGATGGCTCAGACGTTAAGAACACTGGATGCTCTTCTAGAGGACCTGGGTTCAACTCCAAGTACCCACAGGGCACTTCACAACCATTTGAAATCCTAGTTCTGGGACATCACGCACCCTTTTATGGCCTCTGTAAGCACTGAGCACAACCATGGTGAATGGAGGAATGTGGAAACCAAAGTATCCAAGTACAGGAAACAAAATTTGTTATTTTTAAAATAATTTTTAATACTTACTTTTTAATAAGTGTTGGTCTCCAAGATATATACCTGATGGAATTGCTTCACTTTGAAAGCCGGCAATAACTCTCTCTTGCACTTGAGGGAAAACATACTCCCAAACTGACCTTCAGGCCCGGCATTTCATGGCTCCCCTCCCACCTCAATGTTCACATGCTGTTACTTGGACTCTACTGTTTCTCTCCACTAAGTATTCTTTCTTCAATAATGCAATTCACAATGTGAAAAGACTTAGAAACTGTTCCAAGACTTAGAAACTGCACAAGACAAAATAGGAAATAGAAAGGGCCAGGAACGGTCCTTAGCCTGAGCAAAGAGAAACAGAGCAGAGAGTCAATAGACAAAGAAACAGGTAGGCAAATCCTTGCTGAAGTGATTAATTTTATAAAACAAATAAACGTGACTATTTGCTACACCAGGGATCAATAAACCTCTTAGCAAATGTTTTCGGTTTTGTACTGTTTAACTACTGCATCGACAGTAGGCAAATGAAGAAGACAGGTTGTGTTCTCAT
>LOJH01060161.1:0-11164 GCA_001685095.1 Ellobius talpinus
GGCCAGCCTGGTCTACAGAGTGAGTTCCAGGACAGCTAGGGCTACACAGAGAAGCTCTGTCTCAATAACAAGAACAAACAAACAAAAACCTTGAAATTGAATTAATGAAAATTTTAGTAGCTTAGTTGCTTTGACCAGTAACCAGACCAAAGACAACACAGGAAAGAAAAGGGTTTATTTGGTTTACAATTCTAAGTTATAGTACTCAGAAAACTCCAAGAGGCATGAGCTTGGGACAGTTGATCCCACCACATATGCAGTGAATGGCAAAAAGAAGTGCACACACCCATGGTTTTCATTAGCATTCTCCTCTCATATAATTCAGGGCCCATCCTCTAAAACAGTGTTGCCTACACTGGGCTTGATCCTCCTATATCAATTAACAATCAAGATAATCTCTCACATACATGCCTACAGGCTAACCTGATCTAGATAATTCCTCTTTAAGGCTTTCCTCCCAGGTGACTCCACACCGAGTGAGTTTGATGAAATTAACAATCACATGTAGGAAAGAAACTTAACTACAGAATTTGTGACCAGAAAAAATTCACAAGCCCATGTAACTTCAGCTACCTCACCTTCACCAAATATACTCATTGGAGAGAAGACAGCATGTTCAAGGAACTATGCTGGAAAATCTGGATGTCTTTGTGTAGAAGGAAACTAGATCCCCTTCCCTCACTCTACACAAAAATCACCTCCAAATTTATCAAAGACTACAACATAAAACCCGAAACTCTGAAACTTCTAGAGAAAGTGTGGGAAGTGCCCTACAACAACAGAAGTAGAGAAAGACTGTTTAACAGGATTGCAGTCCTTCAGAAAATACATCCAACAACTGACAAATGATAGCTGATAAAATTCAAAACCTTCTGTCCAGCAAAGGAGATTAAGTAAGTGAAGAGGCATCCCATACAATAAGAGAAATATCTGCCATCTATATATCCATCAGAGGATTAATTCTACAATATACAAGGAGTAAATAAGTCAAGCATCAAGAAAACAGCCTAGTTTTTAAAAATGTACTATGTGTTGGATGGAACAGAGAATTCTCAAAGGAAGAAATACAAATGGCTAATAAACATTTCAAACAACGTTAAAACACATTACCTACCAGGGAAATGAAAATTAAAACACTTTGAGATTCCATCTCACCCTAGTTAGAATAACAATCTTCAAAAATGACAACCAATACAGGAGAAGATATAGGGACAGAGGAATCCTTGTGTATTACTGTTGGGAGTGAAAACTGGTGCAACCACTATGGGCACTAGTGAGAAGCTTTCTCAAAAGCAAGAAGCTAGAAACTGAAATAATGCTGTCAGAGAACAGATTTAATCAGAGATTTAAAAAAGATATCTCGGCCTAACTACTAATATCACCCAGGTTTCAGTGGCTGTAACAAATCCCCGAATTTGTTTGGGGGTCAGACTTCTGGAGGTTTCAGTCATCTCCAGCTTACTGTTCTTATCCTGTGGTGAGGCCACACACCATGGCAAGAGTGTGTGGCAAAACAAAGCTGTTCACCTTATGGTCAAGATGCAAAAGAGAGGAAGAAGGGGCTAGGGGTCCATCATACTCTTTTGGTGTTTGTACCCTCAACAAATGGAAAACTTCCTTTTGGGTCCCACCACCTTCTGATAGAACCAACCTTGAAGCTACACTTTTAATACATGGGCCTTTGGGAAACATTCCAAATCTAAACTCTGGCATTATAATAATTTAAATGGCTCCAAGTCCTTTTCCCTACTCACCTGTATTTTTTAGCTAGATCATCCCTTTCTGTCTTCTGTTGAGCAAGTATATCATCCATAACTTCTTTTATCTCTAACATCTTTCCAATGTATTGTTCTAGAAACACAGTGATAAAAAAAAAGGTCAGTTAATTGAAGAATGGTAAATGCTTAATCTGGTCATCCAAGGTTGGTTTTTTGTTGTTGTTGTTGTTTTTTGAGACAGGTTTTTTTTGTAGCTTTGGAGCCTGTCCTGGAACTAGCTCTGTAGACCAGGTTGTCCTCAATCTCACAGAAATTCACCTGCCTCTGCCTCCCAAGTGCTGGGATTAAAGGCATGCGCCACCACTGCTCGGCTCAACATCTATTTTTTGAGTTAGGGTTTAAAGTCATTATTCCCAGCCAACTTTCTAATAAGTGGCCTACATAGTTAAATCAAGGCTTATCTGATTATATCATCCTAATGAAATGCACTGAGGTATTCAGATAACACTGTACCAGGAGAGAACAGTCCATTTTAGATTCTAATTCTGCTATACCCTATTGACTTAAGGTCTAGGAGCTGGGATTCATGGGCTCTCTATGATCAGCTATCTTTTCTTCTTGTCTGTTTTGAATGTGTATATGTGATATATGCAGATGTCTATTTGTAGACAGACAGATACACACACCATACATAGGCATGTGGAGGACAGATGGAATTCAGGTTGCCAGACTTGTGCAACAAGCCCCGAGGGAATTCATTGGATTCCACCTTATTTTTGAGACATGGTCCCTCACTAAAACAAAAGCTTTGAATCCTTATTGAAACTGAAGCTCACTATTTTGGCTAAAATGACTGAATATTAACTTTCCATAAATAAAATGTTATGTACTATAATTTGTAACTCCTGACTATGTTTCAAAAGCATATCAACATCATAAAACAAGGCATTCCCAAACAATCCTCGAGCAAACCACATACAGTGAAAACAAGACAAGGTATTCAGTCTACAGATGCAAGTGATGCATGACATCAATACATCACTTTTATTATTTCTAGAACAAAGAACATGCTCTCTGAGGAAAATAATGATCACTTCTATGGGAAGCAACTTTCTTTCTAGTTTTGCAAAAAGACTGATAGTTTATCCATCAGCCTGGAAACATGGCTTAACTAAAGGTCAAAGTTCCATCATTCTTCTTTTTATCCTTCAAGAATTAAACTTTTCTTCAAAGTTTCAAATAATTCCACTAATTCCTCTTTAATTTTTAAAGATGATTTTCTACACTACAGAATGCTGACCATGAAAGAGGATAAAAGTATCTTGGATCTATGTTCTTGAGACATTATTTTGGCCCCTGGTCTCAAGGAGCTGACACTGATGATGTATAAAGTGCATTTTTCTGGAAGGAGAAAAATGGCACCCAAAGAAAGACAGTAACACAGTATCACTGGTAGGAGTCTGGTTTACATACATAAATATGGATTATGCCCAAATCCAGATTCCCAAGTAAGAATTGAAGGGCTGAAATTAATGCATTGCATTCCCACTAATCTACCTGCCATTGATTTAACTTTTGTATTTGTTTCTTAAGATCTTTGCTAATGTTTTTTGAACTGCTGCCCTTTTCTTTTAGATAACTAAACTCAAAATCATTATGTTGGGGAAATATTATTTTAAGATGTGTTGCTTTTTTATGCTGCATTTGTTTAACTGCATGAAGCTGTGATCACTTGATGGTCCTAAGAAAGAGCTGAATAGTTGGGGCTGGCAGGCAGGGAGTATAAACAGAAGGAGAAACAAGGAAAAGGGGAGCAACAAGAGAACAAAGGGAGGAGGATGTAAGGGACCAGTCACCAAGCCCAGCCAGCCATGCAGTAAGAAGAAATGTGAAATATATAGAAGTAAGTAAAGAAAAAGGCCCAGGCAAAAGGAATCTGGGATAATTTAAGTTAAGAAAAGTTGGTTTGGAACAAGCCAAGCTAAGGCTGGGCACTCTTAATTAAGAATAAGTCAGCCAGGCAGTGTTGGCACATGCTTTTAATCCCAGCACTTGGGAGGCAGAGGCAGGCAGATCTCAGTGAGTTTGAGGCCAGCCTGGTCTACAGACTGAGTTCCAGGACAGCTAGGACTGTTTCACAGAGAAACTCTGTCTTGAAAAACAAACAAACAAACAAAAAAGCAAAACTAAAACCAAACAAAACACCAAAAAAACCCTGGAAAAAAAAAGAATAAGACTCTGTGGCCTCTGCATGTGGTTTACTTGAAAGCTGGGTAGTGGGCCTTCCCCCCAAGAGAGCCAAAATAATAAAAAGATCAAAAATAACCAACCATTAGTTGGATGCTTGAGCTTCACAGAATCTCCCTGCGCAAACCAAATGACTGGAAAAATCTAGGGTCAGTGTACCCAGGGGAGTTTCTATCTTTCTAATACTATGGTGAAGAATTAGTTTTGGTATGATGCATATGCTAACAACAGAACAAAAATGTGTGAAATCATTAAAGATTTAGAAATAAGTTTGCTTAATAGATTTGATATTATTTATTGAAGACATTTAAATTATACACACATCCTTCACTTGGGTTTTCTAACTGAATTTTCAATTTCAGAAATTAAAAATAATACCACATTAGCACAATGCAGTCTGCTGCTGTAAGAAAGGACATGAAGATATTTCACATGTAAATTGATAATGTGTACTTATTTATCAGAAACAATACTTTAGGGGATAAGCATGTTTTCATCACAGCAGTAGGAAAGCTAAGACAGCATCAAAGTGCAGCAAGCTCAACGACTCCTTAATCCTGGGATTAAGGATGAAGCCACACCTTCATCTGAACATATCCTTGGTATCTGTTTACCTCTTATCATGGTCCAGAATGCCTCTCACATGATACAGATATTTTGACTTTGCACAGAAATGTCTGTGTCAAAAATTCCAGCAAGTACTTGTTTGCATTACTGTCTCATGTTAAAATTTGAGCACCTTAGATACTGTCATATTTTTTAAAATTCTGTGTAGAGCTGGAGAAATGGCTCAGTCGGTGAAAGAACCTGCCATGTATGAGGAACCAAGTACAAATCCCTAGAGTCCACATAAACCCAGGTGTGGTTGTATGTGTCTAAAACCCAGTGCACCCAAGGAGAGATGGGAGGGTGCAGACAGGAGAATTACAGGAAACTCCTGGGTCACTTAGCCTGGTGTGCATAACTCAGCAGCAAATCACAAAGAGACCTTGTGTCAACAAGATGGAAGATGAAGACCAACACACCTGAGGTTGTCTTCCAATCTCCATCCATGCGCCATGGCCTATGACTGCCTGAACACACACACACACACACACACACACACACACACGAGTCCACACTTTCAACTATTATGAACTTTGAAATAAGAAGTACATATTTACCTGCATCTTCAGAGTCTCTTATTTCAAGCTTTAATAAGTTTTCTTGTTTTTCTTCTATGTCTTGTAAAATAGCACTGATGGTCTGATGCTGCCAGATAAAAACATTAGGAATTCCATTAGAAGAGGGAAGATGTTGCTGGGTGGTGGTGGCACACTGCACTCAGGAGGCAGAGTTCGAGGCCAGCATGGTCTACAGAGCAAGTTCCAGGATAAGCCCCCAAAAGCTACACAGAGAAAACCTGTCTCAAAAAATCCAAATAACAAAAAAGGCAAGATGTACTTTCAGATAGTTTGATAAATACAAATAATGCATAGCTTAAAAGCTCATCTGTCTTTGCTCTCAAATTGCACTTATGTTTTATGTAACTTTAAATGAATGTTGAAGACATAAACAATTTAAATATATCTTGATTTATGTAGAGCTCTACTGAAAAACAGAAGAAAAGGAGTAACCATACAAGGAATTATATCATTTTTTACTTCATTTGAAATTATAGATACAGGAGAAAAAATGCCAACCCAACATATACTATTTTATGATCACATATGCAAAAGTTCACTTTAGACTTCATGACTGTCTCTGTACATTATTAAAATCCCACACACAGTCCTAGATATATCAAACACTGCTCTGAAAAGGCTCAAGAAATGGTTTAACTCTATGACTTTGTGAGCATGGCCATATGAATTTTCCTGCCTGAATGCACTCAGCTCACTCTGCCTACTTCCCTCTTTCTTTTAAGAACCATGCAGTGGGCTCCAGAGTCAGGCTGCCTGTGTGTGCTCCTGGCCCCGCTTCTTCCCAGCTGACTGACTGCAGCGGGTTCTTCCTCCTGTCCCTGAGCTGAGAGGATCTATTCATGTAAAATGTGAAGAACAACACTATTATAAACTAAGAGCTGAAAAAGATTTGTTATTATTGTTCTATAAAATCCATCTCATACAGAAAAGCTCTGCCAAACATAATCCATACTGACTTATCTTTTGGTAAGTTAACAATTTCAGGACCACATAATGCCTTTTACAAAACATTTCGTCATTATTTCTTATAAGCAGAAACATGGTTTTTTATTTTTGTGTATGCTTTCCAAAATCCTGTGTACATAACTGTCATGCATAAGTAATGATTCGTGGGCTGACTCATACAATCTATCTTTTCCTAAATTCTCAATAAATACTTATGATTTTTATTAAGTGTCACAGCCTCCTAAAGTATACTGCTCCAAACTCTTACTCTGGTGTTTACAAGGAATGTGGAAAATACACAGAATAAAATTACTGGTATTTTATAGAAAAATTTCTACATTTATTTATTTTTGTGTATGTGCGTGCCAGAAGACAACTTTCGGGAGTTGGTTCTGTCTTTCTACATGTGGATTTTTAGGGATGGAACTCAAGTTGTCAGACTAGGTGGGAAGTGCCTTTGCCCAGTGAGGTGTCTTACTAGACCCGGGAAAGCAATCCTTGCGCTGCCATATATTAAATGCATCACAGTAAAACTACAAAATATGAAACTGCAAAAAATAAAAAACATAAGGTCTACTGGTAAAGTGTTTATGATTACAGAAGCAAACAGGTCTAAACTTGTGCCCAGGCTAAACATCTACAGAAAGGTATTATCTGTGCAAGACTTTCCTATCTTGCTTATATTGTAGATGTACCCAATCTTCAACACAACGGACTAAGTCATATCCAAAATAATATTGAAGATGGTACCTTAATTAAGTTTGTGTCTAATAAACTTAGTGGTTTTTCACTGAAAATATCATGATTATTAAATTGATCCATTTGTAAATATGAACTACATATCATAGACACTTTGGGGAGTGAATGATGACACAATGTACAGTAGCAGTTTCTGTGGACAAAGAAACAGTCAAACAACTTGAGCAGGGTGGAAGGACAGCAGCTAATTTACACTCCCCTAGACAGAGTTAATCAGAGTATATCTTCTTAACCCATTCTGTTCCATCGACATGAGAACCCTTGACTGCTGTCAAGGTCCAATGGCTGGCTAGTCAAAGGAATGGTATTTCTGGGCTGAGGAATGAAAGAACTTCAATGCCACTCACCGCAGGGAGGTTTTCACTTCTCTTCGCTTTGTGTAAGGGGGAAGGAGGAGCAATGGTTTTTCCATCATCACAAGGACATGGCTTATATCTTTTTGGTCGGAGAGCAGGATGTTTTACTTTAAAGAAAATGAAGTTGGAAAGTAAGACTGTTCAAGATATTGTTCTATCAGATTTAACTGTCATAAGGATGAAAAGGATAAATTAAGACTACAATTATTGTTTTATTCTAGGTAGCTTCTCATTACTATTAACTATGGCAACATTTTATGAGTTCTTATCACATACTAGATTATTTTTTAGTATAGCATCTTAGCAAATATTTAATGAACCCTTTGAAATAGGTAGTTTGTTACAAATGTTATAGAAGGTAAATGTCAGAAAAGTTCAGGAAATTGTGCGGTATCACAGTCGGTTACTGTAAATAGATGTTATCTGAATCCAAGTCCATGCTTTCTCCATCCAAGTCCATGAGTCCTGCTGGGACTCATTGCTCTGTGGTGCTCTCCTGGGCTCTTCCCCTATTATGGGTTCCTTTGCCCTATGCTCTTTTACTTTATGCTCCTCATTCCTCTGAGAATCTGACCATGAAAGAATACACTCAAGAAACAATACACATAGGGACAGAGAAAGTGCTTTACAGTAGAGTTCCAATATCTCCAGGTGTGACTGTAGAAAGGAAGAAAAAACACTGGGGCCCTAAGAGAGAGAAGAGTTTTAGTAATTCCAACCTTGATTTTCATGTGATCTAGATCAATAACAAATCATTACATATTGAATATTCTTGGTTTTAACCAATCACATCAGCAAGTAATCTATTCTTGAAAATCCAGTTGGTGAGGAGCATGGTAGGCTGGGAAGACATGTTCTCACTACTGCATTCTCCACAGCAAGAGCAGACACATTACTGGGTTTCTTCTGAGTCAAAGTTTAATCAAGAGGAAAAGGGAAAACAATTCTCTTCCAACACTATAAAGAGGAAACTACTGCAACACAACTCCACAGCTATACATCTTCTTGAAATATTCTCTTCATTATTATTCTAACAATTCAGGAATTATTACAACTTTTAAGGTAATAAAATCTTAGCTGCAAGGGCTTTCAAACAATGTCACATTTTCCAGCCCTTCTTCAAGTAAATCAGCAGCTTGATTTCAATTATCTGTCTTATAACAAAGGTAGGGAGGTTAATGTTTAACAGTTGGTGTGTGTGTTTCACTCCAGCAACCCCAAACCAACAGCATCATATGGGCTTGGGAATGCAGCTTAGTAATAAAGGCTTTCCTAACATCCACACACACAATCCCTGGTTCAATTCCTAACACTACACTTAAAAACTCCAGGCCCTGGAGATGGGAATTGTGGGAGAAAAAGCTTATCTATGGAAGGCATGATTTAAAATGTGTAAGATTTGATAATAGGATGAATCTGCCTTTCATTTGAATACCTTACTGCCCCTTTCTCACACAGCACACATCAAGCTCATCTTTCCTGTGCTTCTAGCGCTCATTCCTCGTTCACACTGTCCTGCATCCACAGGGTTCTTCACTGACTTCCTTCCTCCATATCCAGGCTCTATTTACCCTTCAATCTTCAAAATAAACATACTAGTTCTTAAATCTCCAATTTCTCCCAGAATTTAACACCACTAGTTTATACTGTTTGGGTAATAAAAATATTAATAGCTGCCTGTTATCTTTTTTATTTTACCAATAAATTATAGTTATGACATCACTTGTCTATTACTGCTTCTTCCAGTCAGAGATAGTCCAGACTTAATAATGTTTCGACTTGCATGGGTTTTAGCTTTATGATGGTGCAGGAGTAGGACACATTCTGTAGAAACCAATTTGGATTTGGGTCTCTCCCCTAGCAAGTAGTATGTGCTGATCCATTTTCTTGGTGTATAGGCTACAAACAGCTTCCAGTCACCTAATCAACCCTAAGATGAATAGCTGATGTTCTATGGCGTTCTGCATTGCTAGGTTATGTGTTCAGTGGCCAGTTGGGTGTCTTCCTGAATAAAAATGTGCAAAGATAGAGAAGTACACAACCTCTAGCAAATCCCACAGACATTCAAACAGGCGGTTTCTGATGACATTCCAGGATACTCTTTCTAGAAGACCAGTAACAACAAATGTAACCATCCAGTGGGCCACAGAAGCATTTGTGAACCTAGAGACAGATCTTCCAAAATGATTGTAAGATTCAGGCGTGAGGCAAATGTCTAACTGCACTGCCCCTCAGGGGAAATTTGTATAAAAATTTTAAAATTAAGGAAAAAAATTGATATAATACTATGACAGTATTAATAAAATAGCATTCTTTGAACTAGAAATAAAAATGTAAAAGGAAGGTGGGGAAGGAAAACTAATAGTAATAAAAGATCTATAAATCTTACTATTTTTAGAGATTTATTTATTTTTATTTTATGTGTATGGGTGTTTGCCTACATGTATATGGCATACAGAGGCCAGAAGAGAGCATCAGAGACCCTGGAACTGGAGTTATAGATGGTTGTGAGCCACCATGTGGTTGCTGGGAATCGAACCTGGGTCCTTTGGAAGAGCATCCAGTACTTTTAACTGCTGAGCCATCTCTCCAGCCCCTAAATCAAATTTTAGAATACTGATTCATAGAAATAAATGATGAATATTTAAGAATTCAATGAACAGAGAGAAACACCTACCCCAAGTTAGGAAATAACATATTACATATGCAAAGATTTTCTTTTACTAAGCAGAGACATACACCTGTATAAAACAGAAAGTAATGTGTACCAGCCACTGTAGAGCCAATCTCATCTCCATTACTGGTTTCAACAGCCCCATAAGATCTTAATAGGTCTTTCACTTTTTCATCATCTGCTTCCTCCAAAGCAGTCCTCTGTTTCTGATCTTTCTGATTAGGGTTTGCTCCATGTTCTAGGAGTATCTCAGCTGTCTGGAAGGTAATCATTCAGTTATGTCTACATATTTTATCTTAAGACTCCACCACCAAGGACATCTCTTCAAAGTATGGACAATAAACATTTCAATTACATTTGATATGGTCACTGCAACTTTGATTTGACTTGACTGGCCTTGTAGGGAAACACAAACAACAGTACTAAACACAGTATGCTGCTTCCTTGCAGTAAAGAGGTAAGCATAGGTAATACCACTTATAGATCACGTCTGCCCAGAATTGCACTTCTTCTGTTCCCAAAAATAGCTGCAAACCATATATGCCCTGCTGAAACACAGTGAATATGACTAAGTAACAGGATTTTTATTAAATTAATTCAAATTCAAACAGCAAAATATAGCTCACAGCTACTGTACTGGACAGCACAGGTTTACCCTGCAGATTCAGCCATCTGTATGCAAATGTGAAGTCTCTGATAGTGTCCCACTGTTCTTCCCACCATGCTGGAGGACAGAGTAAAGAAGATGGCAAGCCTCGCTGCAGGACTACATTAGAGTACAAACTCTAATGTAAGTTACCAATTCAGTGTAGTTTAATAGAGTCCTAAAATTCTCCCTATAGAAATATGTTACCTAATAATTATGATCACAAGATCATATCAAAGATGGAGGTGGTATTTTAACAAGTCAAAAAGGTTGTGACTTTTGGAGAGAAAGCATTTCTAATATAAATAAGGTTACTCAGAGTAACTCAAAGTTGAATGTTAGAGGGGCTAGAGAGTTGGCTCAGTGATGAAAGGTACTTGCTACCAAACTTGATAACCTGAGTTTGATACATGGAAGAAAAAGAGAATCTACTACCACAGGTTGCCCTTGGATGTCTGTACATGCCATAAGTAACCTACAAGTGCCCATATATAAATAAGTGAATATAATAAAAATTAAACTAAACTAAAACAAAAAGTCACATGTTAGTACGGTGGCTTACAACTGTCTGTAGCTCTAGTTCCAGGGGATCTATTTGACTTCCACAGGCTCACACATGTGGTACACATAACACA
>LOJH01060164.1:0-12230 GCA_001685095.1 Ellobius talpinus
ACAGGGCAGGGAACCCTGACTGCTCTTTGGACTGGACAGGGAGGGGGAGGGGGAGTGGGGGAGAGAGAGGAAAATGGGAGGAGGGGAGGAGATGGAAATTTTTAATAAAAAAATTAAAAATCAAACAAACGAACAAAAAGAAGTCACAAGACTCCCCTTTATCCCCTAAGGTTACATAAACAATAATAACTACAGAGGGACTGCAATGCTCCCAACAGGCAGATCACGCCTGGGTCTTCAATAATGCAGCATTCATGAGCCTGGGGTGTTGTGTGGGTGCTGCAATTTTCTTTCAGTCACCCCTCCATCTGTAGATAATCCCTCACTCTACTTCTCTAATTAACAACGATTGATTCAGGGCCTTGCTAAGTTGGAATTTATTGGAATCTTTAGTTTGGCCTGTCATCGTTGTTCTGTGTGGCGTGAGTAGCTGCTTTCTCGTGTTTCTCAAGGGAAAACCATATAACACTGAGGTATCAAGAGGTGGGACAATTGAGAGCCATTTGGGGTTTCTATAAGTGACTTCAGGAATGTTCATGAATTAATTAATGTATACATGGATTAATGAACCCCTTGTAAATTGTATTCATTATAGAAATGGTTCAGTTATCTCTTGTTCCTTCCTTTCACCCTGTGATATTTTGCAGGGAGTCCTCATTACACACCCACCATCATAAACTGCCCCATCTCAAGAGATGGATAAAGGAAATATGTATCTGTAAACTCCCCATATAATTTTTCATCTATAATGATAGAAACTTCACTAATATAATATTTGATTCAGTCCATGAAGGTGAGCCACTTGAGCCATAGCAGAATAGAAATTGACAGAGAATATTTGGAAGCAACTGACAGTTGTCTTGCAGATGGTGGCTTATTAATATTTTTGAAAAATAATTTTTTAACTGAACAAATTGTTCATTTTTAAGAATGGATAATAGATAATATGGTAAATTTCCAGTTTTCAAAATCTTGAGGAATATCATTCAAGTTATATCAAGAATGTCATTATCACCATTTTTGAGACCCCTGAAGTTCAGAAAAGTTCTCCACTATGTTATTTAANAGTTCCAACATGGACATAGCAAGTTACAATTTTCTTATCTTAGAATTTATATCACCCTAGTCTAAAGTTAGCATATTGTTTTCTGCCAAAACAGTTTAAGGAAAATTGATAACCATATATTTTCTTTTTCTTTCTATTTTTGAAAGTTCTTTCCATCAGAAAATTGGCAAAAATGTTATTCTATCTTTGTTACTAGGCCCTAGTGAAAAGAAAAACTACGAATTATGCCAACACATTTGAACTAGGGAAAAGTAGAAATACTGAGCACAGCATATTTGGGGTCTTTTGTGAGTCTGGTGATTTGTGTAGTAGTTTGTCGTGTTCAGGGACCTGGAAGTTGACAATGGAATTACCTCAAGAGATGTTGTTTTTTCGATGACCAGCAATGTTCATGTTGTTTCTGTGTGAATTCTCAGCCCATAAATTTTATTTCATCGTTTTCGACACCTCACATGAAGAAACAGACTCATTTTTGGAAAGCTCTGTAGATCCTTGCAAAAACTGGTGAAACTGAGAAATGTGTGACTTTGTCCAGCTGGCCTGGCAATTTTTCTTTTCTCGCTGTTCATCCATGGATTTGAGGGTAAGGTTTGCCTCAGCTAAGATATATTAAAAATTGTAAATATCAAAGGTGACTTATATGATAGGAAAAAAATTCAAGTGTAATGATTCACTTTATCTTAGTCATGAATGTTAAAGAAATGTACTTGGTGAAACAATTAATGATCATATAACACTATGAGCAAAAAAGACATAAATATTTCAGAGAGTGATATTATTAGGGACAGAAAAAGACAGAGTGGAACGTTTCATTTTATCACGACAACCTGTCCACTATTTGACTAAGGAGACAAGTTTCACCTAACTGGCTTTATAACCTTCCTGTGTAAACCACCTCTTGATTCTAGGAAAGGTTTGAAAATGACTGCATTTTGTGCAGGAGAAAGTGGGGGCAAAGGATAGGCATAAGTCTGGTGAACCTTCCAGATTGCCCTTTGATTTTCAAAAATTTCCATGGAGTCTATACTCAGCAAATTATGCAAAAGGTTATCTGGGCAGGCCTCAAGTACAACAAAAGAACAACAGTAATCACACAAAAGTCAGGAATCCTGAATTCTCAGCAAGAAAAATTTTACTATTAAAAAGTAAAATATTCTTATTAAAATGAAAAGCTGGGATGATACTATATCTCATTGGTTGCTGCTTTCTTAATTTCAATACTTTAGTTTATTTTCCTGGGTTAGCTAAGTAAGTATATAATGACAGAAAAATTCATTGTGGTTTTGTTTCTTTGCAGCAGGGGGGTGTATCCCTGGTACTTGCAAATGCTGTATAGACAAGCACTCTCCTATGGAATCATCTTTCCAGTCTATGCCTTTATGGATTTCTTTTATGATTGTTAAAATGCTTCTATCATCAATGTGCCATAAGAAGACCCTTTTAGGACATAAATTTAATAAAAATTAATAAGAGCTTTAATTTTTATCCTTCTATCTTTATTTGGTTAGTGATGTGTACCAAGCCTAAACCACCTAAAACAACACACTCATCAAGTCACTGGAAAAGTTTAATATTAGAAGAGATTTATCATTGAGAAACTCAGGCTTGACTGATCACTGAGACCCAAGTTATGCTTTGTGCTGCTGGAGACATAAAAAGTATATATAAGATTTTAAATAAAGCAGTTAAGTACTTTGGAACAATAATTCCAAAATATCTGTATGTTTTCTTTTGACATTCAAGAAACCAAAGTTTTTCTAAGAATAGCCTATTCTTCTTTCTAGGTAACTTAGTAAGTTTGACAAAATGATCCATACCAGTCTTTTGTGGTTGTTTGTTTTGAGATTATTTCATAGATGAATACATACTTTACATCAAATTTTCCCAGTCGAATCTAGTACAGACCTCACAAATATTATATCTTCTTTGGTGAGCTGAAATTAAAATAAGCTGAAAAATTTAAAATAGTAAAATATTTTGTTTTCAAACTTGCAGAGACATAATTAAGATAAGTACTATGTTTCTTGGGATAATTGTGCTTAATATGTATACAGTAAACCTTCCATGAAATATTAATGAATATTATACTATTCTTTAAGAAATGGTAATATTATCAAACTTACCAGCTAGATCTTACAATTCCTTCCAGTCCCATGGGATCTTTTTCAGAAACTCCTTGTCTATACTTATGTCTTTGTTTATTTCCAAATGTATATTATTGTAACATGTGTGTATATATATGTGTCNATATATATATATATATATATATATATATATATATATATATGTGTGTGTGTGTGTCTATGTGTGTGTATGCCAAAGTGAGTTCAGGTATCAGAAGAGGTCAAAGAATGATAAGTCCTTAGTGTTGGGGTTACAATTCTGAGTTTCTCAGTATGGATGCTGTGAGCTCTAATCGGGTCCTCTGCAAGAGCAGGATGTGCTTTTAGCCACTGAGCTGTATGCTCAGTCTATAAATTTGAAGTATTTTGCTTCTATGTTCTCTAAGTTTTCAGTTTTAGATAGTATATTATTTCATCCTTTTGACTAGACTTTTTTGAACTCTAAGATATAGACCTAGTTTATTCTTCACATATGAATATACAGTTATATAAAAACCATTTGTTGGAAGTTTCTTTTTTCTAATTTACTTATGTCTTGGTCAAAAGTTAGATATTGAGGATTGAGAGATGACTCAACAGTTAAGAGTGCTCATTACATTTTTGAAGGATCTAGGGTCAGTTCTCAGTATCTATGCTATGGCTGTCAACTAGCCATAACTACAGGTCTGGGTGATCTAATGCCCTCTTTAACCTATGTGGGCACCACACATGCAAATGGTAAACATATATGCATGCTGGCAAAGCACTCATAAACAAACATAAAATAAAATAATTTTTAAAAAATTCAGACACCAATAGTCATGTTGATATTTTCTGTCTTTCTTTCTATTCAATTGGTCTATGTGTCTGTTTTTCTGCTAGTATTATGCACTTTGTTTGTACAAATATGACTTTGTAGACAATTTGAGCTCAGACACTGATATATTCCTGGTCATTTTAGAACTTTCGTCTTGAAAGGATGTTAAATTTTGTCAAAGGTCATTTCTAAATCAAATGAGATGATTACGTGGCTTCTGTCTTTAGGTTTGTTGGTTTGGTAGGTTACATTTGCTGATTTATGAATGTTGAAACATCTCTGCATCTCTAAGATATAGCTAAGATTGTGGTGGATAATCATTTTATATGTTTCTAAATTAGATTTGTAGGAACTGTATTGAGAACTTATGCATCTGTATGTGGGGGTTGTGTGGTTTAGGTATTGGGGTAATAGTGACTTTGTGAAAAAGAATTAGGAAATGTTCCTATACTTTCCTTCTTGGAGAATAATTTTAGGAGTGTTTTGGCATTGTTTTATCTTTGAAGGTTTGTTAGAATTCTAATTTTGGGTTAAATCTATCTGACTCTGTTTTGTTTGTTTATTTGCTTATTATTTTTGTTTTGTTTGTTTTTTGTGGGGATATTTTGGATATTTTTGTGGGAATTGCTGCTTCTATTTCACTAGGGATATTGGTCTGTTCACAGAGCTTATTTGCTCTTTATTTAACTTTGGTAGACCACATATAACAAGAAATTCATTCATTTCTCTTTGTTCTCTCAGTTTAGATTTTAATTTAATTTTGCTTTTTTTTACAATAACTTGCTTAAATATCAAATTGTCTTTAATATTTTCTTCCTAAAGATACCCCATTGTGTTAAAATGGACAAATTCCAAGAAAATTAAAATTTCAGTTAAAATACAGTATTTCTGTATATTACAGATGCTGTTATTGACTGCTTACTTAAACATATTCTTTATGATGCACATGTTAATTCTAATTACCAACTTTTCCTATGCTGTGCACCTTATTGTGTTTACATAATTTCCTAATAAGCAAGATGTTTGCTTTGGCTGAATTTGTTTATCATTTTATAACTTGATTTTCATATAATTTACAGCACAGCATAACATTAAGTATTTTCTTAGGATTCTCTGGAAATTTTCAGTGTCTGTAGTAATGTTCCCCTTTGGTTACAATTTTACCAATTTTGATAATAAATTTCTCCATCTTTAAGTATTTTTTCCTGAAGGTTTGTCAATCTTGATTTTGTCAGATTACCAATTCTTTATTTCATTAATTCTTTATAATTTTTCTACTTAATTGTTTTTAGTGTAGCTTGGTTATTTCTTGTCTACTTTTCTTTTGGGATGCTATTTCTTTTTTGGAAATTTCAGGTGTGACATCAGTTACTAACGTGAGATCTCTCCAATTTTTGGTATAGACACTTAGTGTTATAAACTTGAGTTGTAGAACTGCCTTCTTTGCCTTCCATAGGTTTTTGTACATTGTCTTTTTATTTTCATTGAACTGTTAAGAGATTTTAATTTCTTTCTTGATTTTTATCTTATCCTAGTTTTTATTCAGTAGTGTTCATATCATTGTGTTATATAATGCATTTCCTCTGACTAGAAAAACATCAATGTACATTGCAGAGTTTAGGACATAGCAAACAAAATATTCAGTAGGAAAAAAATACTATCAAAGTAGTTACAGCTGCTATTATTTTGCTAGACATTTGGTAATTTTTTAATGTTTTATATGTATATTATCTGTATGTGCATATGTAATCTAAAAGAGTTGTATTTTATCTTGTCATTTCTACTCAGCATTATATATTTTTCAGCAAAATTATTTTAATAGCTGAATATCATTCTTCTTTTTTGCATCCTATAATTTCCTTAATCAAACCCCTATTGTTGGACATTTAGGCAGTGTTTATTTTTTGTAGTTATATATTTTACATGTAAGTCTTTGCTCACCTTCAAAAAATATCCTTAGAATACATTTCTGGAAAAGAATATGCACATTACATTTTATTTTATTTTTAATAAATAAAAATTTAATAATTTAAACAGTTTGAAAATCATTAACTGTTAATTACTATGACTTTCAAGAAATTAACACATGACAATAGTTTTTGAACTGTGATTCAAGTAACTTAGAATTTGTTTAATCTTTCTATAATTTTTTTATTGAAAATAGATTTTCCACACATAATATATATTGATTATGGCTTCCTCTCCTTCTACTCCTTCTAGTTCCTCCCCACCTTCCCATCTAGATTCACTCCCATTTTGTCTCATTAAAAAGTCTTCTATGAGATTATAATATAATACAATATAATATAAAAAATTTTAAAAAGCTAACACTTTGGAATTGGTTGAAACAAGAAACAGAGATATGCTTCTTTCACACACTCAGGATTCAAAAAAAACCCACATTAAACTGGAAGCCAGAATATATACATAAAGGATTTGGAGCTGGTCTGTGTAGGCTCTGCAGATACTGCCTCAGTATCTGTGAACTTGTATGACTTTGTACATGTTGATTTAGAGAGACTGGTTTTCTAGTGTCCTCTATGCCCTCTGAGTCTTACAATCTTTCTGCTTCCTATTCTTCAAGGTTCCTTGAGCTCTGAGAGAGGGATTTATGTCCAATATTGTCTGCTATAAGTTTGGATATTTTATGTTTTCATTTTCATTGAATTCTAGAACATTTTCAATTTGCGTCTCGATCTGTTTTCATTTAGTAATGAGTTGTTCCAGGTGCCTAAGTTTGTAGTCTTTCTGTTATTTCTGTTGTTGATATTTAGCTTTAATATGTGGTTGTCTGATAGAATTCAGGGTGTTATTCAATTGCAACACCTGAAACTTTTTTTGTGTCTAAGTATGTGGTCAATTTTGGAGCAAGTTCTTTGAGTCCAGACAAGAAGGTATATTCTTTTCTGTTATGGTGGAATGGCTTACAAATGTCTGTTAGGTTCATTTGATTTTAATATCAGTTAGCTCTAGCAGCTTTCTGTTTCAGTTATCTGGATGATGTCTCCATGATGAGACTGGGTTATTGAAGTCTCCCACTATCAATGTGTGAGAGCTAATAGGTGATTCAAGGTGTAGTGGTCTTTCTTTTACAAACTTACATGCCCTTGTACTTTGTGCATAGATGTTAAGGATTGCAACCTCCTCTTGGTGGTTATTTCCTTTGTAGTGTCCTGTACTATTTTTCCTGATTAGTTTGGTTTGAATATATTTTGTCAGACATTAAAATGTCTTATACCTGCTTTCTTCTTAAGTCCATGTATTTAAAAATGTTTTTCTCCCACTTTACCTTGAGGAGATGTCTATCCTTGGTGTTTATGTGGGCTTCTTAGACAAAGCAGAAATTTGGATCTGTTTTGTCAGGTGCCCTGTTAGTCTATGCCTTTGTATTGTGAAATTCAAATCATTGCTGTTGAAAGACATCAATAAACAGTGTTTTTTCATCCCTGGTATTTTGTTATTGTTGTTGTGGTGGTGGTGGTGGTGATGGTGGCAGTGGTTGTAGTGTGTGTGTGTGTATGTGTGTGTGTGTGTTCTGTTTTGATTTGCTGGTCTTGGAGTATTTATTCCTGTTGTTTTCCTGCATATGGTTAATTTCCTGATGTTGGACTTTTCCTTCTAGAGCCTTCTGTTTGCCTGACATTTTAGAAAGATTTCGCTTAAGTTTGGTTTTTGTCAAGGATTGTCTTATTTTCTTCACATTATGGTTGAAAGTTTGGCAGGTATAGTAGTCTGGGCTGGCATCTGTGGTTTATTAGTGTATGTAGAGCATCTATCCAGGCTCTTTGGGCACTTATACTCTCCACTGAGAGATCATCATTTTTATCCTAATAAATATGCATTTTTACGCTACTTGGCTGTTTTCCCTTGCAGGTTTAGTATTCTTTGATCTATACATGGTGTTAATGTGCTTCTTTTGCCTCAATAGACATCTCTTTTAGACTGTAAAATTTTTATTCTATGAATTTGTTGAAAGTATCTTTGTGTCTTTAACCTGGGCATCTTTTTCTTCCTCTCTTATATTATTCTTGGATTTTGTCATTTCATAAATCCTGGATTTCCTGGATATTTTATAGCAGGTTATTTGTAGATTTAACATAGTTCTTTGACCTAGGTTTATTCTATCTTGTCTTCAGTACCTGAGATTCTCCCATTTATCTCTTATAATCTGTTGGTGAGGCTTATATCTGAGCTCCTGTTCATTCCTATTTCTTTCATTTCCAGATTTACCTCAATTTGTATTTTCTCTATTTATTATATTTCTACTTTTAGGTATTCAACTGTTGTAACCATTTCTTTCACTCTTTTTTGTTTTTGAATTTAGATATCTTTAAACAATTTTTTTATTTTTTAAGGACCTCTACCATAACATTAAAGCTTATATTAAGTTTTCTTTTAAATGCTACAGTTATGTTGCTATACTTAGGGCTTGCTGTGGTAGGGTTTCTGGGCATTAGTAGATCCATATTGTCTTGACTGCTGTTAACTGTGTTTTTATTCTGTCTGGTAAATATCTAGGTTTGGTTGATGGCAATCCCAGATTTCAGTAACTGATCTTGTCTTTGTTTTGTTGGTTTTTTGTTTTTTGGTTTCGGTTTCCTTCTCTTATTCTTAGGAGAGTGTGGTGACTGCATGTTGCCTGGTAAGAAATTCTTCTGGGATCCTTCTAGGAGTGGTCTCTGGCTATTTCAAGTAAAATGTGTTTCTAGATATTGGGAGCTGAACTTAGTAACAGGGATGGCTTAGGAGGTGGGGTGAGGGTACCCACAGGAAGGAGGAAAGCAAATGTTCCTAACAGGTGTCTGCTTAATCACTTGGGGATGTGGGAGGACAGTGAGGAAAGACTGATCAGATGACCTGTTACAGAGCTGATGAGGAGAGTTAGTAAGAATGGAGGGAGAGGTGAAGATCTGCAGGTAGCCTACTGTCTTCCAGGGCTGGAATGACTGTGATTTTCCAGGGAACTCCTGCTGTAGTGGGGGCTATGATAAAGCAATGTATGCAGGAATGACAATCATGAAATATCTATATAACCCACTGGAAATGGCAGCAGAAGAAAGAATGCATTGGGTGGTCAGTTGAAGTTCTGGGAATGAGACTAGGGGATTGGAAAATTTAAGAGTCAAGGGAGAGATGAAGCTCTGAAATTAGATGACCTGTTTCCCTGGCTGGAATTTCAATAGAAAATTTAGCTGTAGTAGCGTTTCTTTTATGGACTTGGGAGCATTTGTGTTTGGTGCATAGATGCTTAGAGTTTCAGCATTCTCTTGGTGAATTTTCCTTTGATGAGTATATAACGTCTGCCCTTGGCTCTTTTAATTGATTTTGATATGAGATCTATTTTGTCAGATATTAAAATGACTATACTTGCTTGGTTTTGGGTTATTTGCTTAGAATACATTTTTCCATCCTTTCACTATGGTATAATCCTTGCTAGCGAATAGCATTTCTTGGTTCATCAGAAAGACAGATTCTGTTTTCTCATCCAGTCTGCTAAACTGCACTGTTTTATAGGATTGAGTCATTAAAATTAAAAAGTTAGCCATGAGTAGTGCTTGTTGATTCCTAGTTTTTGTTTTTGCTTCTGTTTTTGCTTGTTTGCTTGTGATAGAGTTGGTTTCTTTTCCTTCTTTTGATTTGTTTGTCTGGGGTTATTTATTCCTAGTGCTACTTTGTGTGTAGTTAATCTCTTCATACTGATGTCAGCCTTCTGGAGAGCTGTATTGGTAGATACAATTTGCTTAAATGGCTTTACCATAGACTATTTTCTTTCTCTGCTGATTGTGATTCATAGTTTTACTGGTTATTACAATGTATGATGTTGTTTGTGGTCTCCTAAATGCTCCTGAAAGTCTATCTAGGCTTTTCTGGCTTTCAGAGTCTCCATTGGGAAATATGGTATGATTCTAATGGGCCTGCCTTTGTATGTGACTTGTCCTTTCTTCTCAAGGCTTTTAATATCCTTATTTTCTTTTAGTCATTTATGTTTTGATTGTTGTATGTTACAGAGCACTTCTTTTCTGGTCCCGTCTATTTGGTACTCTATATGATTTTTATGTCCTGATGAGCACCTCCTTCATTAGACTGGGGAAATTTTCTTCTATGTTTTTGTTATAATTATTTTCTGGGCCTTTTACCTATGTTTCTTATCCTTTGTTATTCTTACTATTATTTGTTTTAACAGTTCTACAAATTACTTGCTTGCTTTTTTCCAAGACATTTTTTTAACTTAGCTATCCATTTTTTCTACCTTGTCTTCAACTCCTAGGATTCTTTCTTCCATGTCTTGTAATCTATTGGTCAGGTTTTTGTTTGACAGGCTAAATTTTTCATTTCCAGTTTTATTTCAGTTTGAGTTTTCTTTAGTGATTCTATTTCTTTGTTAAATTCTATTTTCGTATCTTGAACTATCCGTTATTTTATTCTGCTGTGTTTGCTTGCTTGTGTTTTTACGGATTTCATTAGTGGATTTTCATATCCTCTTTGAGGTCACTGAATGCATTCAATATAGCTTTTTTTGAAGTTGTTTTTCCTACAGCCATATTGCATTTTTTTGTGACCTACTGAAATAGAGTTGCTAGCATATTGTCTTTGTTGTGTATGTTTATGCTGAGATCTAGGCATTTAGAATCTTATTTTAGTAGAGTTCCTGTTGTTAATATTTGTCTTGCCTTTTCTGGGTATGTGTTTCATACTTTCTTTGTTGTTGTCTTCCCTGGATGTTAAGCAGGTGTGGCATTTTCAAAGAGATACAGTGATCTGGAATGCTAATATTCTGTCACTGTTATTAATTTACTTAAAGACAGACACACATAACATTGAGTTTGATTTCTTATGGAAACCAAAAGTAATCACATCATATTTTATAGGCCTTTCTGTCACCATTATTTCTTGTTCATCAGTGTATGAAAAGACATGAAATATTTTGAAGTATAGAAATAGTTCTATTGGATTTGAACAATGGGAACAGTGCACCAGAATTAACAATGAATGGCATCAAAATTTACATGGCTGTGTTATGACAAAATTGATGGAGGAAAGGCTGCTTGTTGGTTCCTGGCCTGCAAGCAGCCAGGAACCAACAAGTGACCTCCTCCAACAAATTGGTGCCAATGTGGCTAACTAAATTCATTTAAAACTTGAGAAAGCTTAAAAATGAATTCTAGACACAAAAATTAAAAGTTTAACACAGCTTCTTGCTGTTTGTTGGCAGCGCCCCACAGCTCCTGTAAGAGAGATTTTCCTTATTCAGTGGCAGCAGAAAAAAGCCAAGGCATTTTAAAATGCCTGCTTTCTGGGCCATGCTGCTAGCACAAACTCTGGCTCCTTCAGCAGACCAAGCATTTAAATGGGGTTTGTAAGCAGTGTGTTAAAAATTGCTCAATGGCTTGACAAAGACCTTCTGCACACTTGGAACTGGGGCAATGTGCATGGCTCAGAAGCAGCAAACAGCTCCACCATGTTGGACTGGATGGGGCAATCAGAAAATACCGTATATGCCCTAGTAATGCCACAACTTAATGTTTTAAGAAGCACTTAACATTTTAAGAAGCACTCTTGGACAGTAAAAATTACAGATACACAACAGTACAGATTCAGACATAAAAGACCTCTAAATGGGTACAATGTTGGATAAATGTATGTAGGCTTGGGAGAGAGAGAGGAAAAAGAATATAGACAGTTATAAAAAGAAGTAAATGATATTAAAAATGGTAAAGTCTTTAAAGAGGCAGAGTACAGACAGTCATAGAATAAAAGAAGTAAAAAAGAATAAACCACATAAAAATGAAAAACTCAGAGAGGGTCTGGATTATGTATATGATTGTGTTTTCTTTGATTTTTTTTAACTACAGAGAGACATTTGATTATGGGGATTGCTAATCTAAACTAACACATATACATTAAAAGTATCTTGATTTCAAAATATGGATCTAAGGATATGTTGCTTTGGAAAAGAGGTTCAGCTTCTCTTTCCACAGAGGATGAGAATCTGTGGATTCATTTCAGGCTATACCACCCGATAGGTCTCTGTGAACACCCCAAAAACTTACTTTGCCCAATAAACAGCAGGAAGAGGTTGGAGAAGAACTATGCCATTATTCTCAAATATTGTTTATAAATGTTTGCTTACATTTAAAGTGGGATATGCTATAGGGATATAGGGATTTGCATTGGCATGGACCTTGGTTTGTTGATACAAATTTAAGGTCAATTTTGTTATATATATATTTCTGCTCTTGATTAA
>LOJH01060165.1:0-11164 GCA_001685095.1 Ellobius talpinus
GGGGGAGGGGGAGGGATTTGGGAGGAGGTGGAAATTTTTAATAATAATAATAATAATAAATAAAATAAAAACAAAATAAAGCACATGCAAATCCCATAGTCCCTATGAATGTGGTTTGAACATTTTTAGCCCACAAACTCTACCAGGTGAGAATAAAGACTATTTCTAGTTAAAGATAACTAAATTAGGCTAACTATCATAATTAAAGTCTAAAATTAAAGATTTAAAAACATAAGTTTGCTGGTTTAACTTACTGTAAACCTGGGACCCATTCCCATCATTACAAGCCACAGTCAGTGTGTTTTGTTCTCTAATTAAATTGTCTGAACTCAAATACAGATTGACTACACCTAAGACACTAACACTAAAAGGCATATTAAATAGTAAAGTGAAAAAGACGTCTTTTACACACTCAACTATATTAATTAAAAAGAAAACAAACATAACAAAATTTTGCAAAAATAAAAGAATAAACAAAATCATGGGACTGCAGGCATTCATTCTTAAGAATAAATATTTGATTCACAAATAATTTAGACAATATCCAAGTGATCATATTGTAGGCTACGTCCTTCCAACTGCAGTTCTGTGAGAATACTCAATTGAGACTCTTTTTTCAAGATCCTACAAGTGAGCATGCATTCTCTCTCTCTCTCTCCCTCTCTGTCTGTCTGTCTATCTCTCTCTCTCACACACACACACACAGGCACACACACAGTGTTCTGTGGCTTTAGAAAAACATCTGTGATTTGATAATGTCTGGTAATGGGTAGATGTAAAAACCCTGTTGCATTATTAGGTGCATAATATTTTTCTCCATCCAATTTTAGAACAATGTCATCAGTATTCAGGCTACCAAGAAAAGTGTAAACATTCTTCCAGCAGATAAATATTGTGCTCTGTTGAAGTGAAGCACGTTTAATGTCTGTCTGGAGATGATGCAGGGTTTTGAATAAGGATCTTGGCTCCCCCGGCCATGAAAAATTTTCTCATTGGGCAAGGGGAACACTGTACAAATACATGTAAAAACATCTCAGAATATGTAATTATAGAAAACATTTCACTACCTATGAAGATTATACAAAGACTTTATAGATCTTTGTATTTCTTATGCCTGAAATTCTGTTCATGAGTCGAAGCAAAGGAGGCCTGGGGATACACATGCATATTCAGAGTGTGTTGTCATGTGGTCTAGAAGAAAAGTCAATAACAACATCCTAACAATTATTGAAACAGGAAAAAAGAATTATTTCATACATTCTGCTAATGAATTTACTGCAACTAGGACATGTCTTCACAAACAGCTCTGACTTTCACGGTTGCCAAAAGTTGCAAACTTAAAATACCCTGATTTTATTTTATTCACAAAAGCAATTTTTCCTACTTAATATTATGTATAGAGTCTATACTTTCTTCATCTGATAAATTTTACATTGAAGATTTGATCAACATTTTGTGAAGCTGAAAATATTCAATAGCTTATGCTCTCCAAACACTGTCCATCAAACGATGCCACTACACCAACAAGATAATTAGGAGGGATGGAAACTGAATCTCAAGATTAACATGGCCACAGTTGGCTGATTGCTATCATTGTCCAAACAGCACATTACCAGGAAAGTTATGGGTGCAAGCTTAGAAGCTCATCTTTCTGGAACTCACTTGTGATTCCACTGACCAGATCCTAACTATGACCCACCAGCAATGTGAACCAAACCAACAAATCACCAAGAGAAGCACAGGACTATCAATCACAAAGTCTTTAAAACACACACACACACACACACACACACACACACACACACACGTATTCCAAGAATTGTTTCTAGTAACAATCATTTAAGGTTTTTAATTCATTTTCTCCTCTAATGTTAACATCTTTGTACAAGTCATAACGCATTTTTGAATCATTCCTAATAAAACTAGTTACATCATTTAGCCTTGGAACTGGAACATCAGACTTGAATTTGTCTTCTCCTTTAAGGTTTTCAGCATATCATCTCCTCCTTGTAATAACTTAGTTCCTAGTTCCTCAGGGCTCTGCTTCCTACCCAGAACTGCTATGGAGAATCATTTCTGCATCTCCTCTGTATTCTCACTTTACTTTGCTTTCTTTTATCTGGCTTTCCTCAAAGCTAATTCTTATTTCTTATATCCTCTTTCCTCTTACACTAATGACACATTATCCTGTGAAAGAAAATCTAGAGCTTGGTTTCTTCATTTAACAGCTCTACAAGTTTAATGAACCTTTGGAAACAGGTTTAATAAACCTCAGAAATTTCCCTTTGTCCTGCTTCTGCAGTCCAGCACACATTCATCTGATGAAGAAGCAGGATGAAGATGATGATGGATGAAGCACATAGATGAAGACAAGAACAATAGCAATGGCCAAGTGGCAAGATACTTAGGACCTAGCCCTTTTGGTTCACATTTATAAACAGTGAAAAACCTAACAACTGTTATGTTAAGTAGAATCAAGTACACTGTGAGGCAAGGACAAAGGAAAGTGCATTATAATAAAGCCTAGATAGCTGGTCCAATATTATGAATATGCACAATGTATTTTAAGTTCTTCAAAAAAGAGAATGACAGTCACTGGGTATATTAAAGTATATAAGTATCCGGCATTTTTATGAAATGTCATTGCACACAAGAAGCTATTTATCCATTTGAAATATAAGCATAAAAATTCCACAAGAAATTCATAAGATAATTCAAGAAAAGCACAACTTAGAACCCAATTTATAGCATCAACTGTTAGGATGCTTTTTATGTATCAGAAGACTTGAAGAAGATAGTCAGCAAAGTGTAAAGCCAAGGACAGGAAGTGCAGGACTCCAATTATTGGTCAAAAGAATGACACCAGAGTCCTGTCTCTAGCCCTGGGATGAAATAGTGACTTTCTGGGAAGTCATCCACTGATAGCTACCTTAGCCTTGGTCCCTGAAGCTTGAAACTTTATAGGATTACTATTATCAAAAGGACAATCATTATTACTACTATGAAGTCGCAGACTTCATGTAACATTGTTCCCTCTGGTAGGAGACAATCTAAAATGGCCTGCCAATCACCTGGAAAGGAAAGCTGACTGTTACACAAACTTTAGAAACAGAATCAAACATGCCTAAACTGTAGATGGAGGAGCAGTCCCTTTGGCCATTGTTCACTCACATTCTTTGGGAATGCTGTACTTTACTCTGCAATAAACTGTACCTGTATTTTACATTATAGTCTCTGGGTCTTCTCTTAATTCTTTCAGTAGAGATCACAAAAACAGAGGGATTAAGGTGACTAGAGCAAGATCTCTGTGACATCAATTACTGCCACTTCTGAAAATACTGAAAAGGGAAAGATGACTGTTGGCCTGGAGTCATCCAGAAGAACTTATGAAAATAATCTGGGCTCTGTTGGGAAAAGTCAGCCCATTAAAGCAAGAAAATAGATTTGCAAACTGAATAAAGTATGTAAGGGAAAGCAGAGATAATGGCCAGAGTGTAGTGGGTAGAACACTAGTGAAGGGGTATCCAGGAGAGCAGCGAAAACACATAAGGGACAGAAAGGTGAGGGGGTGGCAGTCAGCTTGGGTGAGAAACTCTGTATCAGGAAAATGAAATTAAATGTGATGAAAGTAACACAGTAGATCCTGCAAAAGATGTCAAATGCTACAAGCAGTCTATTCGAGTTAGCTTTCTGTTGGTGTGATAAAGACCATGACGAAAAGCAACACAGGGATGAGAAGAGGGTTTAATTGATTACAGGTTTCAGTCTCCCATCAAAGGAAGCCAAGACGGGAATCTGGAGTTGGTAACTGAAGCAGAGACCACCAAGGAGCACTTGCTCAACTAGCTAGCATTCAGCTATCTGACTACACTGGGTTGGGCCTTCCAACATCAATTAGCAATTAAGTTAAAATACCCTACAGACATGCTTACAGGGCAATCCAATGGAGGAAATTCCTCTGCTGAGAGTCCTTCTTCCCAGATGTGTCTAGGTTAGTTTGAAGTTGATCAGAACTATTCTATAATACCACAGATGACATACAGTATGGGCGAGAGCAGGTGATGAGACTGACAGTAGTGAAGTGAGGGAGCAATGATGACGCACAGTAGGGGACAAAGGACATCCAAGGAATGAAAAATAAACAGTTAGTTTGAAGGCATATCAAGGAAGAGGCAAAGGGAAAGAGAAAGCCTCAGAGGCAGTTTCTAGCAGTAAAGGTAGAATGAGAGACGGGTGGCATATTTGATCACAATATCTAAAACATAAAATCCCATCTGTTAACACATCTTTGCTGGGCATCTGGCTTAATCCATGCATGTCAGATGAGGCCCTTCAGCATCTTTCAAGGGAAGATGCTGAGATATACCTTACTAATAAAAAGCATAACTATACAAGGCCTAGAAATACATTTTTAAAGTAATGTCCCTTTTATGGGCAAACACTGTGGTATCTTGTATTTGCCTACAAACAATCCATTGGCAAAGAGTATATGGGAGGCAATAATAACTCCAGATAGCAGCTAAAGATGGATGGGGCATAGGTACAGGTGAGAATGAAAACTCCCTCAGCACATTTTCCCATTTAAAGGAACCTAATGACTTACCCAGATATACTGTTTAAAGAATAATGCTATAAAATATGAGAAAAACATTAGTAAGCAATTTTCACTAAAAAGGAAAAATTTAACAGCCATTTTTTACATATAAATACACAAAAATGTATAAAAACTGATTAAAAAAAACCCTGCTTTGTTCAACATTGCCTTTCCATAATGCTGTAAACTTTAACTGATGTCAAGAATAATAAATGGGCAACAATTACTCACATGCTAAGATTTTTAAGTTAAGACTAGTATCAGTAAGATAAACGGACAATATGCACTGTGTTACACCCAACCAAACACTATATATCTCATATATGTTAATACTTTAGGGAAAACTGACAATATCAGCAGCTACTAATAAGTCTCCAGATATTAGTTAAAACATTTTACCTTTCAAAACTGCACCCTAGTCAAGAATGTTACATACAACTGTCTTCATGAAAGTCTGACATTCACCTTAAAGTGTGGATTCAGGATTCTTTTTTATGTAAATGATTAACTGAGATACTGAGGTAATCTGAAGGATTTGCTTTGTCTGTCTTTTTGATGCACATTTTAATGCTAAACACATTGGATCCCAAGCACTGCAATTTTAAACATGACTGAATGCAACACCTGACAGTATTTCACCTCTTGAAAAAGAACAGTGAACCATACAAGTTGACAGAAGGGTTGACAGTTATACCTTTTGCCTATGCAGATTTGGTCCGTGCCTAAAACCAGTGAATGAGGTCTAAATCACTAGAATCCCTTATATACTATAATTACTAACTTTTCAAATAACGATACATTTTATACATACATGAGGACTTCAAAGAATAAAATATAAAGAGACATGCTTCTACTAAAATGGAACTAAAAAGGTCCAATCAATCTGGAATTGGCATCCTAAAATCGTTTCAGCTGGCTTCCTATTTTGTCGTGAAATACTGGGAGCTTGCCTGCACAGTCTTGATGGGTACTGGGATACCATGCAGCTATAACTCCTTAGATGCTACAATTTACAACTCTTTTTGCAGATCTGTAAATCACTGCAAGCACCATGTATATTTTCCAATAGAACATATAAGGGTGGCCTTGAAGCTGTTTTTCATGTAAAACTCTGGCATATTTATAATAAATATTCATTTAATTAGTTTAAAAAAATCTAGAGGAAATTATTTACTAAAGGCCTAACAATTTTATTTGGAGGAGATTCTTATAAATTAGGGCTGAATCTCAGATCTGCCATGTATCCTCGGTGTTGCTGTGTGACATGGAGCCAGTCATTTAACTTCACCTCAATTTCATCATCTATCACATGAGACTCTTGAGATCACCTACTCCTCAGTCTAAGAGTTAAATGAGCCAGTCTACAGAATGATTTCAGAGCCAATGTCACATGGAAGACATTATAAATTGCTGGCCATCTGTGACATTGTACCATCACAGCCATGGCCCTCACTGAATACAAGATGTTAAGATTGCTGCTTCTACAAAAATGTGGAGGTACAAATTTCTCAAGGCTTTCCCTAGTAAATGATAGTTGATCCGCAATTTTGGACACACAATCTCTCAGAGTCTTTATCAATGAGAACAGTAACACTGAAGTGAACTCTGAGAATTACAGGAGCTCGACCTTGGATTTAACAATGTGCACAAGTAATGACTTTAAGCAATTTCAGAAACACTACATATGACTTGTGGTAAATACATGCAAAGAGGCTTTCTTCTTTCTATGACTTGACCAAGAAACACATATTTGTATTATTCACCGTTGTCTTAGTTACTGTTCTATTGATGTGAAGAGACTCCACGAGCAAGGCAGTTCTTATAAAGAAAACATTTAAGTGGGGGCTTGCTTACAGTTTTAGAGGGTTAGTTCATTATGGTCATAGTGGAAAGCATGGCAACAGGCATGGTGCTGGAGAAATAGCTGAGATCTTTACATTCTGTGTAGGTGACAGGCAGAGAATATAGACATTTGAACCCTCAAAGCCCACCACCAGCCACACACCTCCTCCAAAAAGACCACACCTCTTAATCCTTCCAAATAGTTCATCAAACTGAGGACTAAGCATGCAAATATATAAGCTTATGGGAGCACTCTTATTCAAACCACTCAAACTCGGCTATACCTCTTGCTTCTCAGATACACCAAATTGCTGCCCTTTCCAGGCCTTTGCTCCCATGAATTCATGGCAAGGATGGGAGGTAAGTAGGGGTCTTGCTTTTCAGATATGTCTGGCTAGATTCCTCCACTGTGAAGACTAACTTAAATGTGATTTTTGCAGAAAGCATACCCTGATCACCTTTGAATTTTACCTAACCTTACTTCCTCTACATATGCTCCTAGGGCCTTTTTGTTTTTGTTTGTTTATTATTTTTGTTTGCTTTTTTCAAGATAGTTTCTTATTGTACCCCTGGCTATCCTGGAACTCACTCTGTAAACCAGGCCAGATTCGAACTCACTCTGTAAACCAGGCCAGATTCGAACTCACAAGGATCCATTTGCCTCTGTCTCCCAAGTACAGGTATTAAAGGTGTGCACCACCATGGCTCGTATTCTTTAGCTCTTTTTTAATGATCTTCATCTTCTTCATTTCCCATCAATAAACAAGAGGTACTATGAGAATATCTCAGCTATTAGTGTACAGCTAATACTAGCTATATCTACTCAGATTAAGGCAGTGATGGCTAAATATTCTTTACTAGTCTTAAACAATAATAAGGCTCTCTAAACTTAGAACAAAAGCTTTACTCAATTTTTTTTTTATCAAGAATACACAACATTAACGTACTTCAACAATGCTCTGAGTGGCTCCTGCGGGGAAATAGACTGATGAAGAGTCAGTCGTGTGGCTGTCCAAGCTATGGAAACAGCAAGGCTCACCAGCCAGATGAACATGCTTAACACCTCTACTCTAGCAGTCAAGGGGCAAGTGATCACTTGTATTTAACTGAAATCAGTTCAAAATCTTTAAGCAGTGACTACAAGTTTATACCTTTCCCTACTGAAAAGGGAAGTATTTCTGTTTGTGCTTGAGTTTAACTATTCCTATTATATCTTGGATAAAAGTTATGAGCAGAATCATACATGAATTACTATCAATACGTTTACCAGTCCATGCTGAGCATCCATTTTTTTTCCTTTTTACCCTAGCTGTACACGTAACACAAGGAAACTTGTTAACATATACTCAAACCACAAGTATAATAGAGTTCTATGGACTTTCTTGGGACTGATTTCATTTTCAGTAGATAAAGTAAAGCTACACTTCCTTAAAAACAATCTCTAAACAGTCATTTGCCCACAGTATTATCACCTCATGAGTTAGCCAAAATGAGGCAGTTACAGATTTATTCCATTTAAACCTGTTAGAAGACATCAGTGAAACACTTTATAGCCAAACGTCAGTGTCAATTGGCTTTCCATGTACAAAAGAAATAACCTGAGGAGCAGTAGGGGAATGAGCCAGGAGGGATGCTATGCATGTACACATGACAGGTAAGGGGGCGGGAGCTCTTGAGCAGAGAGAAGGCCTGGCAGCCACAGCGACACAGCTCATCTCATCTGAAAGGGCACAATCTTCTCCTGTATCTGCTCAAAGGATTCTGAGATTTCTCACATTTGATGAATCTTGAAAGATGAGGATTTTCCAAGTAAAACAAAATTAAAGTAATATTTTTTAATAAAGAGGCACTTTTAATAAAAAGAGATACTGAATAAAATATATACTTTGTATAATCCTAACTGTTTGCATTTCTCATCCTCAACACATGCATGCGAAATGAAACTGGACAGAGATCCAATAAACATACTGCAAGAAACACACATCACCTGCCAGGGTCTGAATTAGACTGGAGATTTTTGTGACTTACCTCCATCCCTTCACTGAAAACATCAAACGCAGCCTCTGCACAGCATCAGTCAGTGTCTCTCACCCTTGTCAAACTGTTAGTGGCTTGGAAGGATTAAATAAAAACCTCTCCCATGCCCAATCTTCAATGATAAAACATCATTATTGAATCATCATTATTATCAATCAAATGTGATGTAACTACAAAATACAACATGGCAGAAGTAAAACAGCACAGATTTTCCTCTAAACTTGTTAAGGATGACCATTAAATTCCACTTTCCTCTGACAGCAGTGATTTAGTTGATAGCTAAAAATGCATGAAAATAAAGCATGTGCTCTATCTTCTTTCTTCCGTGCACCCTTATTTATGATGCCATAACTCTATGACCCGTGAGCGGCGATCATGAATATTGTGGATAGCAATAAATGTGGGTCTTATCAGAGAATAACAAAGTTACTAGTAAGCCTTAGGGTCTAGGAAAACATATAAATCCACTGGAGGACATCAGATAGGAATCTGTGGGTCTTCTATTTACCTTGACTAATATATATGTGTTAAACAGATAACTGAATAAGTCAGTATGTATAATTCATTCTAATGCCATTAACTAGATGTTCAAATTATTATGATAAATGTAATCTGAGAAGTAGAACCCTTGAGTAATATTTGAGACAAAAACAGACCAAGAGGACTTTTTGAAAACAAGTAAAAAATCCAAAAATATTTAATCTAAATAAGTAGTATAGAAAAAATCAACTTAAATTATTTGTCCTGCCTATATTATAACACACAGACACACACACAGACACACGCACACACACACACACACACACACACACACACACACACTTATGTATGCTGGATCAGCTCATTTCCTTAGAAAACCATTTTCTGAAGACTAGTACAATTTTGCAAAAATTTCTCCAAAATAAAATTATACTTTAAATGGTTTGTATGTGTTTGAACACTATCTAAAATCTTTAAAGAGCTGTAAGAGGATTAAAGATTTTTCCTAAGTAAGAACTTTTGTATGGTTTATTTATTCAGTATGGAATGAGAGCCACTTTTGAAATCAGGCTTTCTTCACCTACATAAAAAAATTATCACAATTCTACATTTTAGAAATTAATACATGAAAAACAATATTTAAAACACAGCATCATTTAAATTTATTCCAAATGAAACAAAGTACAGAGACGAAACCTTAAAAATAAATGTATAGTATCAAAATGCTCAATAAAAAATCAAAGCAAGTAAAATAAAAGGTACCATTTCAGTCATGTATAGTTACTGAAGTTTTGGTAAACTGCAGATACATATTACCAATGAAATTTACATCTAAATTGACTATTCTCCTGAGCAAATATTATTACATGAGGCTTACTGTAACAAATGTCCTGTGTACAAAATGAATTGTTCGTAACTTCTTCTTTCTGTTATCACGGAGACTTCAGTTTTTCTTATTCCAAAATGGTATTTCCCCTCAGGAGGTAAACTGTATAAACTCCTAAGCAGTTCCAAAGTCTTACACATTTTCCTGGAGACTAATTTCAAATTCCTAACAATTTTACAATGATGGCAATTTTTAGAATCTTTATATCAAAACTCAGTTTCCAAGAGATTCCTTCTTTACCTAATTAAAAGATAAATGTTCTTGGAACCCACAGAGGAAAGAATCTTCACTTAAAATGAAAAATGAATGTAAGAAATGGATCCATGGGAGACCTGTCTTCTTCTGGAGAGAAATGGAGGAGGAGAGGATTGTGGGGGAGGGGAGGAGGGACTAAAAGGGGAGGAAGGAGGGAGATTGCAGCAAAATGCAAAAAAATATAGTAAAAGAAAATTTAAAAAGACAAAACAAGAAAGGTGGAGGAAGATGCCCGGTGTGTGCCTCTTCCTGCTCCACCCCCTTTCCTCCTTACAAGCAGTGAGTGCCAATCATCTGCACAGCAATTTACCATCACTGTGACATTCATCTCTGAATACTGGCATATTTTCCATTTTTCCTTCTAAATGCTTAGGTGCCAAGCTAGTAGTCTTTTTGCCTATGTTCTGTTCTCTAGCTAGAGCAGTTTCCGCTCAGGTCTGTCCCGATGAGCTCCTTTTTACAGTATATTCTTCTGTAAAGCTTCCTCATGCGCAGCCCCCACTGTTCAGTCATCAACTCTTGCATATGTTACCTGTTTTTATAATTAGGAAATATTTTTTTCATAAAAAAGAAACGAGGTTGGTTAGAAATAAAGCCGCAAAACAGAAGTCCTATCAATTTTCATGGTTGATGTGATTTCTGTGTAAAGATTTCACAGTGAAGACAGTATACCAAGAGACTGGAATTATATTTTAATTTTTAATGGGCTAGAAAGAGTCCTAACTCAAAATACCTTAGGCAAAGTAGGCAGATTTATTTACAAATTCCCTTTAATAGTTTCACAGCTTTCTGCTGCAGCCTCTGGCCCTAACCAAGCACAAACAACAGATGTAAGGAAGAAGACTCTGTCAGTTTTCAAATATAAAGATAATGGTAAAAAGAAGTTGGCATGAATACCTTCCATTTAAAAATGCAATCCAAGGAGTACCGATTGAGCAAGCTTGTCTGGTAATCCCAAGCAGGAGGACTGCTTCAAGTTCAAGGCTGGTCTGAACTACATAGTGACTTTCAGACCACTCAGAAAATCTGATAGATAAATAGATGATAGAAGGATGGATGGATGGATGGAT
>LOJH01060166.1:0-11164 GCA_001685095.1 Ellobius talpinus
GCCGGTCGCCCCTGGCTTACAAAGCGAGTTCCTAGACAGCCAGAGCTACAGAGAAACCTGTTTGTCTCGGAAAAAAACAAAAGGGGAAAAAAAAGAAGGATTAGAGGTAGAAATTGCAGACGTGTTTAACAGATTACACTACACAGATCCGTCAGCTGCAGCCAAGGCAGCTCTATACGCTATCTCTGAAAATAATAGCAAGAATAATGTCTTCTTTTTTCGAGTATGTGGAAATCATTTGAAGTATCATTGCAGACAAAATAATCTGCATAAATATATACACGTATACGCATTAGCAGAGCGACTTATTAAGGAAAAGCGGCTGCTTCAGTCTTATGAAAAATTAAAGTAATGGCCCAGATTGGAAAACAAGATTAAATCGATGTTCTGAGGACTATCCTGTACCACTTCTGGGTCGCCTAGAGTCACGTAGTTGCAACTGCAGCTGATCTATATCCTGAGAAGACAAAATGTCCTTTAAAAGCAAATAAATAATGAGTGAATGGATGCGGGTTTAAGAGATGTCTCTGTGATCAAGAGCGCTTGCAGCGCTTTCAGAGCAAAGTTCAGTTCTCAGCATCCAAACCTCACCTCACAACCATCTATAGCTGTAGTTCCAGGGCATCCGACGCCCTCTTCCGACCTCAGCCGGCACCAGGCATGCACGTGATGCATACATGTAAACAAAACACTCATAAAGTAATTTTCTTTTAATTGGAGATCGTTTTAGAATGAGCTCATTGTGCTCTGGGCCCCGCCGACATCTGCCAAGCTTGCCGGCCAGATCCGCCAGGGGGCAGCAGAGGTGCTGCAAACCTAACAGGCCGAAAAAGTATTTATTAATCCTAGTCTCCAATGGAAAGGGGCAGAATCCAGGCAACTTGTACCTCGTACAACAGCAACGACTAGATAAACCTCGAAGAGGAGTCAGCTGATCCTAGCAACTGAAATTGTCTTTCTCCTATGTTGGAAACAATGTTGGCACTGTTGTCCTCAAATGCAGCGGGGTACTTTGTAGGTATTTTGAACAAGAGCTGTGACCAAATAGATAGATAGAAGTGATTATATGATGCTGAATTGTTCAACATGCAGACACTGTTTGCTAAAGAAGCAGTTGAGAGGGAGTCTAGAGAGTCAGATAAAATGTTCAGGATAAAAAAAATGGATTTTTGCTTTGAAACCTTGGGAACCAACAAGCATAAACAATCTCTAAACTCCAGGAGAATAAACAAAATTGACAGTAAATCTTTGAGTCTCCCAGCTACTAAAGAAAAGAGAGCATCACTAATACAGGGGATTTAAACTTTCTGGTCAATGATGCCGGCCGGCCATGGTGACTAGGAAGTTTGACTCCCCCCACCTCTCCGTGCTATGCTGATGGAAGAAAACCTGAATACCTCTACACAGGCGAAAATATTCTGTCCCCCTCAGAGTATGAAGCTCTTGAAAGTCCATGTGAAACTTTCAGAAAGGTCATACACTGAAAATGATTGACCAGGACAGCCACTGCCCTTTCGTCATCAAAATGCTGAAGTCGGCCAGGGCGTGAGAAGAGCGGAGACCACCAGGAAGGATGCATCTGGTTTCTAGAGACCTCACCAAGCTGATAGCTCAGAAAGCCACAAAGGGGGGAAATGCCCTGTGAAGACAACAATCATTGTGTATATGATCATACTTGCCTAGCACACAAGTGATTTTGAGATTTTCCCAATGTCTCACAGGGGAAATGCTACACTATGTCCTATGTTTGGATCATCTTTAGGTATTTGTTTATTCAAAATGACTATAGAAAATCGCAAATGATGAAAATGCCAAACTTTATCATATATAGGTAGTACATAAAAATAAGAGATTGTGTAAAAGAGGAAATACAAAGAAAAACTGCAGCAAAGATATGGGGCAGAAATGAAACATTGATGAAATGCTGAAACAGGAGAAACTTTACTTATATTTAAAAATACACTAATGTTTGCGAAATGGAATCTGATTCTGGGACACATCCGAGGTTAGAATAAAATTTCACTAATTCTATGGCCAGTGAGGGACTGTATTTATCTAGGACTGGTTATAAAGAACAAGGATTTGTAATCACTAGTTCCTATTAAAACTCATCCACCATCAGGCATTTAACAGCTTACAGAAACTTGGGAGGTATCCCATCCAGCGGTACACGAACGGGGGTCCCTGATAAACCTGGAGGGGAGGAAGAGAAGAGCAAGAGACATGAGAAATGACAGCAAGTCTAGCTTTCTTATCAAGCTGCCCACTTTATTATTCCTCAGAAGCTGTTCTATAGCAAACAGGCAAGGGGAAGGAGAGGTAGGATGCTGGAATTTAGGTCTGGAGACATCCCTAGCTGATAAGGAAATACTGAGGTCTTGATTGTTAACTAGCAAAGGAAATGCTAATTGCTTCTAAAGCCTGGGGTCTGCAGGTCTTGCAGGGAGACAAGATACTAGGTTAATTTCCTAGGCCCAGAACTTAACCTGTAGAGGTGACAGAGGTGAATATTTTACTTAACTTGTGAGCTTAAGATGGCAATAAACAAAATACAGGTCTCAAAATACAGGTCTTTGCTTCCAGCAGAGAGGAATGGTAAAACCATGTGTTGGAAGGGAGGAAGGGAGAGAGGGAGGGAGGGAGGGAGGGAGGGAGAAAGGAAAGAAGAATGGTTGGGGACTCATGCTCAAAGACATGGTGTGAAGTTAAGCCACTGTCTCTACAATCATGAAGCAAATTGAAAAACTAGGAACCTGATAATAATGCCAGTCTCTAAGACCGTATAGGCAATGCAATCAGGAAGTCACCGCAATTACAAAACTGTCCCCTCAGGGAAGCCTCAACAAATAACACAACAGTGAACATCAAGACTGCTTATTGCATCTGAGTTCATGCCACATCACACCTAACATGATACATGCCAGAACAACTGATGGCCCCTGGCCATCAACATCTGCGAAGCTAGAGACCACACACTGTACCATCCCATCACATTACCATGGAGAAGTCAGATACTTAGGAGCCATTCTTGCCTTTTCTTTGGTGATGGGAGAATTCTCACTGAGCTTCACCTAGTCTGACTTCAAGTGCTAGCGTCGATCCTTAAACCCACCTTTTGCTGAGCAGTTACCTTTTGGTTCTCTTGTTGCCCTCCATGTGAAGCTTGTCTGAGAGTTTCCCAAGGGTACAAAGCCTATGCAAAAAAAATGGTTGAGAAAAATTGGGGCACACTATGATATTCCTTAATCGAGAATTTGCATTTGGCATTTTCCCTTTGAAAGGTGTGGAAATCAGCTTACTGAAAATGTAAGTTGGAGAACAATAAAGAAACCTAGCTCGGTCCACAGTCTCTGTCAGCAAAGAGGCCGAGGCCCCCTGCAGCTGGGAAGAATAAAATCATCCTTGATGTACCTCTGGACTTCTTCCTATGGACAGGTGTCCCACACCCACCATCCACCACACTTTGGTGAAAAGAATCCAAAGGAAGCGTAAGAATTGATTCTGCTTCTCTTCTGCCTTGCCAATCATATTGATTCGTCCCAATTCTACTTGGGAAACTTTCTGAAAAGTGCAGAAATTTGTTTGTTTGTTTTAAATATTTATTTATTTATTATGTATACAATATTCTGTCNAAGAGCAGGCAATGCTCTTAACCTCTGAGCCATCTCTCCAGCCCCCTGTTTTTTGTTTTTTTGGTTTGTTTTGTTTTTTCCCCAACATTTTGAGCTTCAACAGTAAAGAATGACACATTAGGAAGGGTTTAAATGAATGTGAAGCATCAATCTACTTTGTTTTCACCAGCAACACCAACTAAATGATCTTAAAAGAAAAGCATAGACTTGAATTTTGTATATATTGAGTCTGTGATGGCAGAATGAATTTTCAAGAAATTTGACTAACAATATTATTATTACGCTATTGCCAGAGTATCTATTATTCTGAATTCCTAGCTTCTGCTAAAGCTAACAGTAGCTTGTGATTGACTTAATTTGGGAACTGGTGCTCTATATGTATATTGGCCTCTGTAAGACGTTTCCCCAGTGTGACAAAACACCTGGGAAAACCACTTAGAGGGGGAAGGGCTGACTTTGTTCATGGTTTCAGAAGTCTCAGTCCATCATGACATGGAGGAGAGGATACGGCACAGCTGAACACACACATACCATAGTGCCAGGGAGCAGAGCGAGAACAAGCCTAACTCACTAGCCCTCCCCTTCCCCCTTCTTATTCCTTCTGGGTCCCCGGTGTGTGGGATGGTGCCACGTCCTTCCAGAAGGGATCTTTCCCTCTTAGTTAATCTTTTCTGTAAATTTTCTCATAGACACATCCAGAACTGTCCTTTGCTAATTTAGGTGCTCCACAAAAGACTGTCAATCAAGATTCACAACTTAAGTGTGATGGTAAACATACCTTTGGTCCCATCAGAGACAGGCAAATCTTTGTGAGTTCCAGGCCAATCAAACTACATGATGAAACCTGTCTTAAAATGGGGGAAGGGGAACCAATAAGCACCCAAATTATTACATTATAAAAATAGTGTGAGTATATAATAGGAAAAACTCTTACCAGCTAAAAGCAATTCTTCATACAATACTGAAAGGGCTAAGGCTAGCAAATTAAATTATTAAACAGTGGTTCTAGTTTAACTTCAGTAGCAGTGATTTTATAGCATTTTTCCTGACCCAAATACTTCTGGAAAACATGTTCTGAAAACTTCATTATGTCAATAATTTTTGGGTAGAGGGGGAGGGAAGAAACTCCATACTGAGCGCCTATGAATCTCTAGGATTCTATTACTACAAATTTCATGTTCTCTATTGAAAACACTTTTATCCTATTAGTATCAATAAAAAATTGACTAGAAACTCATTCACTTTCTTGTTAAAATTAAAGTTTTCCAGTTATGTATTGTAAACATAAAATATGTGTGTATGTATATGTCTGTGTGTGCATGTGTGTGCACACACATGCACGTTTTTCAAGACAAGGTTTCTCCGTGTAGTTCTGGATGTCCTGGAATTCATTTGCATACAAAGCTGTTCTGAACTCAGCGATTCACCTGTCTCTGCCTCCCGAGTGCTGGGATTAAAGGTGTGCATCACCACACCCGGCAACACAATTATATTCAATGCCAATACCTTTTAAATCTATCAAATGAATTGTGATGCATGTGGTAATTAATCAATAAGTACTAAGGACCAGAAACTAAGAAATTCTACATGAGGACTGGACATTTCTGCTCAGACTTTCTGGCTTAAGCAATACTAATAAGTAGATAGTAAAGTAATCATACCTAGTAACAGAAAGATTTCACCAGGCTCTTGAAAGATGAGTAAGACATTACCAAATAGATAACAGAAAGGAGGGCACGTGAGCACACAGTACAGGGAGCCGTGAGGAGAAAGACCAACAGGCTTTGAGACATCTAGGAACAATGGCCACAGCGGAAGGTACTTGTTTGTAAAACACTTTGGTTGGATATGTTGCTAGTGCCACAAATATTTATGGTTCACTAAGAGTTGAAAAAAGAAATCTCAAAAGCAGTGGGAATCTTTTAGACCCTTCCATCTTTAATATTAATTATATTAAAGATGGAAGGGTCTTCATGGGTTTGTATTTCACATGAGCAAGTAATGAAAAGTCATGGGGACTGCTCAGTACATTTGATCTGTCTGTAACGGGATTTCTCCTGCAGTGGTACCAGGATACAGTGGGGTTGGGAACCCTGACAGGTCTAATTGGCTGAAATGTTTAAGACAAATTAAACATTAAGATGATGTTTAAGTTTCAAGTTTTGGATTATTTGGGGGAGATGGTTGAAGAAGACATCTTTGGGTCTCGGTGTATTAAGGATTAATTTTCCTTTCAAGTCAACAGACCAAAAGAACCTCATTGTTTGATGAACTAGGTTTTTATTTTTTGCTTCCTTTTTTAAAAGGTAAGAAAGACATAGGTAAGCAGATGTTTTACTTAGCAGAAATATTCCTGTCTAGGCCCACTGAGATGGTTTCGGAGGTTTAAGGAACACGCTGCAAAGTCTAAGGGCTTGAGTTCATTCGATTCTAGAGCCCCACATTGTAAAATGAGAGAACCGATTGCCACAAATTGTCCTCTGCCCGCCACACAAGCATTGTGGCATGTGCACACTTGAGCCTGAGTGTGAGCTCACATACATGCACACACACTGAGTAAATGTCAAAAAATATTCCTTCCTTTTTTTTTCCTGAAGGCTGTCTTTCTCTTTCCTATAAAACTGTATGGCCACAACTAGGCCTGGTGACACAAACCTTAAGCTCAGCACTTTGGAGGCAGAAGCAAGTAGATCTCTGTGAATTTGAGGCCTGCCTGGTCTACAGAGTGGAATTTCAGGCCAGCCATGGCTACGAAATGAGACCCTGTTTTAAAACAAACAAACAAACAAACAAAAAAATCTTTCTATAGATTCTATAGATTCAATGTAAGTATTTTTCTAATGAACACATTTTGTTTAAGTCACGTCTTTTAGAAATAAAGACAGAGAGCAGTAAACACTAATAAAAGCTGTAAAAGCCAAATGTGTTTTTGGTGTCTCTTCTCAAGCCCACAGTGCCTGCACCTGTTCCTTTCTTCCTTCGATGATAATCTTTATTTTGCTACCAGGAATCTAAGCAGATGAAGCTTGAAAAAAAGGTTGCCTTTTAAAAGTTGCTCTGTGCCTGACCTTTCTTACTTCACAAAAAGGGGATAAAGTGTGTGTGTGTGTGTGTGTGTGTGTGTGCATGCGTGTGTCCTGTTGGTGGAAGGGTTGGTGGTTAAAAAGCAGGTTGGGACTTCCTCTTTGAACAGTTGCCTTTCCTCTCACAAAACGGAGATTTCATTTTGTCTGAGGCTGGATAGAACTGAAAGCGACCCAAACACCAGAGCCACGGGCATGATGGCTAGGAAGCCCCCAAAACCAGCGCCCCGCAGGATCTTCCAGGAGAGGTTAAAGATCACCGCTCTGCCCCTGTACTTTGAAGGGTTTTTATTAGTCAGACGGTCTGATTACCAGGTAAGTCTGTAAATGGAAATTTTAAACATGAAAACTGCTGAGTTTTCTCCTTCCCATATAGTTTAGATTCACACATATCTCTCTTGGAGTCCTCATTTTCTGGTGTCTCTGCTTTTAAAGTTGTAGTTGTGGACAACATAAAATTAATTAGAGAAATGAAAATAAAATTGTTATAAAAGAAAGTCATTGGTGTAGGTAGAATTTTATGAATGTTAATATTGACTGAAGTTCACCAAGTTTTAAATGTTTACAGAAATAACAAGCATTCACTGATGGTAAGTCAAGGCTTCAGAGGATTAATTAACATTCACGAAAAATTATGAATTTGAAAATACTATAACAGTACATTCGTATTTTCTATGTGCATGGTAAAGACATTTGCCATTTGAAAGTCTGGTTGTGATTTTTGTTGTAGGTGTTAAACATCTCTTAGTGAATTTGCAAGCTATTTTGAAATTTTTGCTGTTGTTACTGATCTTATACAGTTCAGCTACATGGTTTTACTTCACCAAAAATGGAGAACAGCCAAAAGTAAATTTCTAATTGGAAATTTAAATTTTATCATTCACTGACTACCTTTCCAGGGTGTCTTTAGTAACTGCTGGATACCAAGATCTTTCAGGCATTTAAACAAGGCATGTGAGGGTATGGTTAGCAGACAAAAATCCACAATTTTAAAATATCTGTAAACTACGCCTGCACTTGATGGTTTTCCACATACAACTTGTAACCTTCTGAAAATGACTCCATCATCTCCGGGGACTCAGTTTATTCAACTGCAAAGAAAAAAAAGATACTATTTACCTAGCATAATATATTACTACTTGCACTATATTCTTCATTATTTCTTGAATAACTAAGCACAATACTGAATCAATTTGTTTTCCAAGCAGTATTTATTGCATACCTTGTACGTGATAAACTGAGAAGTTTAGCTTAGTAATAGTTGTGATTTCTTATCTAACTCCTACTCTGGCTTTTCTTAGAAAGCATGCTTTAATACAGAAGGAACTGTAATTGAGTATTTCTCATAAAGGCTGGGGATGTAACTAATGGTAGAGCACTTGTCTAAGAGGCGGGGGGGCTGAGTTCAATTCGAGCATGGAAATGCAAATAACTGTGAAATGTATATATGCAAAGACTAATTTGTTTGCCCATTTGAATGCATTAGCAACTGCCTTTCCCTTGTGTATTAAGCAGAAAAGGAAGAAGAGAATGTCAGCAATGTCAACGTACATGGTGGTTTCACAGATGAAAATGATAACTATATAAAATACTAATTTCTCACTTCAGATTAGATTCATTTTCTTCCTTTTTACTTTTTTGTCTGCTCACATCCTAAAGTCAGTTTGAGGTCTACAAACAAATGCTCCCTGGCACTTGCTGCCGGTTGTGGGGAAATCCCGCTTATTTCCTTAAGTGTTTCTCTCTTCGCTTCTATATTTAAGTTTGTGAGCACTATGCTGTCCCTTTGATCAAGTCAGGGGTGGAGTTCATGGCATACATGTCCTGGAGAGGCTATGGAGAATGCTGAGTCCCTGCTGGAAACAAACTCAGAAGATTAAGCTAGAGAAAACTTGCTTTAAGAATCAGATGTTCAATAAAGAAATTATAGGTCAAGAGGCTCTTATTGCAAGGTTTTATTTTATTTTTATTCTTTTCTCATACATTACATCCCGACCACAGTTTCCCCGCCCCCTGTCTCTCTACCCCACCTCCCCTTTCCCACAGATTCACGCCCCCTCTGTCTCTCCTCTGTAAAGAGCAGGCCTCCCAGTGACATCAAACAAACACAGCATAACAAGTCACAATAAGAGTAGTCGTCAGGCGGTGGTGGTGCACGCCTTTAATCCCAGCACTCGGGAGGCAGAGACAGTCGGGTCTCTTTGAGTTCGAGGCCAGCCTGGTCTACAAGAGCTAGTTTCAGGTCAGGCTCCAAAGCTACAGAGAAACCCGTCTCAAAAAAAAGCAAAACAAACAAACAAACAAAAAAACCCAAAAAGAGTAGTCATGGGGATGGAGAGATGGCTCAAAGGTTAAGAGCACTGGCTGCTAGTCCAGAGGTCCTGAGTTCCTGAATTCAATTCCCGGCAACCATATGGTGGCACACAACCATCTGTAATTCGATCAGGTTCCCTCTTCTGGCATGCAGACAGAACAATGTATATATAATAATAGAAAAAGAGTAGGCACATGTCATCACATCAAGGCTGGATGAGGCAACCCAGCAGGAGAAAAAGGGTACCACAAGCAGTTGTTTCAAGTTAACAGGTCATTTTAAAACAAATTATAGTGCCCCACCCCCAATAAATGTACCAGCATATGCTGATTTTAACACAGTCCTAGAAGGACTCTGAATTTCAGGTCAAGAATCTATAAAAAAAAAGGGGGGCTGGAGAGATGGCTCAGAGGGTAAGAGCACTGGCCGCTCCTCCAGAGGTCCTGAGTTCAATTCCCAGCAACAATATGATGGTTCACAACCATCTGTAATGCGCTCTGGTGCCCTCTTCTGGCCTGCAGGCATATATGCAGTACAGAAACACTACACATAATAAATCTTTGGGCTGGAGAGATGGCTCAGAGTTTAAGAGCACTGACTGCTCTTCCAGAGGTCCTGAGTTCAATTCCCAGCAACCACATGGTGGCTCACAGATCTGGTGCCCTTTTCTGGCCAGCAAGCATACAGACAGACAGAACATTGTATATATAATAAATAAATCTTTAAAAAAAAAGAATCTATGAAAAGTATTTTTCAAGGGAAAGACAAAGGAAGATTTACTTGAACTGCAGGGTTAGAGCTTTAGATTGACTAAGAAGTATTCAATAATTAAAACACAATCAAATGGAAAATATCGCAGTTTTTATAAATCAAAAGAGTCAACTTTCCCAGGCCTTTAAATACAAGAAAGTTCGAGCAATAGCTTACTGTTCCTTCCATCTGTGATGTTCCCAGCATTAAAGAATGTAACGTGCCCTCTTAACCTTAAAATGTTGATATGATCATCATAATGGATCAAAGTGTCATTCCCTGATGGCCCTCCATTTAGGAATCTTTTAGTACTACGTCCTTTGTGTCCTAAAACACAATTCTCTTTACCAGGAAACTCTGAAATTTTAAAATAGCATGCCTCTCCCAGCAAAACATTTGGAACATCGATATTTACTAGGAGAAGATGAACATATGTACCCCTTTACCAGTATTCTATGTAGATTATTGAATATGTGCAAAAGGAAATAAAAAGTAGATGAATATAAGTGGATATTCTCTAAGTTTCCCAGTGGATCCTCTTGCACATTTTGAGTATGTGCACCTCATTTCAGAGAACCATTATGCAACATCTTTGGCTAGCCAAATGCCCTTGTTGTTAAGAAAAAAAAAGCAACATTTTGTTGGGGGAGAAGAATAGAGAGAGATTTAAATAAATTCCAGTGTTCCTCTTTACAATGGATTGCTTTATAACTAATCTTCTCTAGTTACATTACCAAGAAAAAATACCGGGAAGGCAAAAGATTGTTCAAAGTTTGCAATGTGTACAATTCCTTTAAATGTAGTATGTTTCCTCCTTTGTAAATGGATGATCACTCTTTTGCACATATAAATGAATTTGTGGAACAGATAGAGGATGTGATAGTGAATATATTTTATTGAAGTTTGACCGTGGGGGATATTGTGCTAAGGTCTTAATGTCTTGTCACTCTATTGTTAAAACAACTCTTTTGGATAGCAAGTGCCTGCATCTCACAGATGGGTATCTGTGGCTCATGGAAGTTTTGTTAAAAATTCCACATTGATTGGAAAGTATGGATTTTATTGTGAGGCATGTGACAAAATTCTGCCTCTCAAACTCGAGTTCTAATTCCTTTTGACAGTAGCTTCCAGATGTTATGGATACCCTTTAAGTAGACATTTCATCATGAACTCAACAGTAAGATTAATGGACTTTCATAATCTTTTGAGTATAATAAGACATTGACCTTAAACTTGAACTACAAAGTCATCAAGGACCGTGGAGCAATGGATAAGTTAGAGATCTCACTTCAGTACCTTTACTCCAGAGATTTAATACAGATTAAATAATTCTCAGATTCCATCTTACACCTGTAAGAATGGCCAAGATCAAAAACACTGATGAC
>LOJH01060167.1:329-11163 GCA_001685095.1 Ellobius talpinus
GCTCAAACAGATGTCACTGGTTCAGTTACTCATTGGCATGGCAACAGATAGGCAGCCACTGGTTACTCTTGAGGGTGGAGTATTGTCATTTTTTTCCTCTGGAGGAAGCTGCTGATTTACTTGATAATGTGGAGTTTATTGTTTTTTGAGTATCGGGATGTCAAGCTGTCAGTAGCCATGTTCCTATTTCACTCTCATTTTCCTTTTGTCTCAGAGAACAAAATACATGATTCTGAATATCAAATCCATGCATTATACTTTTGTTTAAAGCCTAATCAGTGGTGCTGATTGTAATAACCACTATCGGGGAGGGACATCCAAAGGTTTTTATGAACTACTTTTTGTGATAATCTTGGCCTGGCTGCTCATACCCCAGCTTCATTTTCTGAGTATGAACAGCTTAGAATGCTACAGACTGGCTTTCGTCCCCTTTTGCAATCTGGGTGGCTTTAGCACTTCCTTTCAAGGAAGAGTTTGTAACAGAAAATGGCCAGGAAAAAAGAAACAGCAGAGTTTTGTCACAACACTAACAAGATGTAAATGCCTACAATATGAAGGTTCTTCCTGGCTTTACACAGAAGTCTAGAATATAAAAAAATGAACATATAATAACTTGATTTATATGTCATCCAATAACCAAGTTCTCAAAGTCAGTCAGTTGGTTGGTCCATTAGTCGATTGGTTGGTCTATTAGGAATGCAGTTCTCATATTTAAAGATATCCTAATTATTCAATAACTATTTATAAAATTCTCGTACTAAATTAGACAGTGTGAAAAAATGAACTGAAAGAGAAGCAATGTTTGCTTTTGAAAAATATTGACAGAACATATAACTTTCCCAAAAACACTGTATGGTTTCTTAAGGAGAGGAGAGCAGTTACTCTTGAGGGTGGGTTTGGAGAACAGTGGTCAGTCTCAGGTAGAAACATTAGCGATCTAACAGACTGACTCCCCAAACAGAACAGTTATAGTATTTGCTAATTTCTGTGGTGTAAATGCACCTACTGTGGTAAATTTCAAACTGCCAACAAAACATCACTGTACCCAGGGGAGGGAAATAAAATCTGCATGAAAAGGAGGAAATAAGTTCCAGGAGGAGGACCCTGGTCCCCGAGCATGAAGGAGACTTCTAGATGCTGTTCATGATCTCTTTCCTGATTTAGGTGTTTGCCTGCATAGTAAACATATCTGTTATACACTCCTGTAGATTTATATATAAAGATATCTTGCATTTATATATATTTATGCATATATTTCATTATAAAAGGTATTGTAGATGTATTATCAAGCAAGACTGCCAGTTTGTGTTTGGTACAAGAATGAAGAATATTGGAGAAGTGAGACACAATACCTCACAGCGAAACTTAGGCTATAGAAACAAGCAGGGTGTGATCTCCAAGCACCAAGAGGATGTGCTTCCCTTTTACTGGGACAAATATTCACTACTCAAAATGAGGTTGCTTAAGTCTAAAGATGATTGATTGCTAGTACAGACTGCCTCTTAAGCTACAACTTGAAAAACTTGAACATAATTTATGTCAGTCATCACTATTTTCAAGCAAACCTGAAATAATCTTTTAAAACAGCGAAGTTCCCTTAAGTCAACTCAGGTCAAGCATTTAGAATACCCTCACATACGATGATTTTAGAATTTTAGACATGGTGTACTCAGTGTTCTACAAATATTGTCTCTAATTCTCAAAAAACAATCTTTTAAGATTAGAAATTCACAGCCTGAAAGTAACCGATCAGCAGTGTGCAGATTAGTAGTCACCTGGGTCTGGCAGCAGGTCCTAGCCTTGCCTCCTATGTTTCCCAGCCCTCAACAAAAGCTGGCACCCGAGTGCCACATCCTGGGTGCCCATCACCCACCTCTCTGCTAGGACTGGCTGGTGTCTTCACCAAGGCAGCTACTTGCAGAAAGAATTCCCAGCCTGGAGGGTCCACCTTAGCACTTCCTTGAATGGCTTCCCTGCCAAAGGGAGTCTTAGACTCCAGTGTGTCCTCACAAGACTCTGCAAATCATTGCTCATAGTATTTAACCTTGTAAAACCTTTTCATACTGCATTGAAGCCCATATGATTACAAAGAAAAATTGAGATACCTAGACTGCAAATAACCTTAACCTTAACTGAGATCCTCTTGCATAACTGCATATCTGCTGTCCCCAAGATCACCTCTTTCTGATCATGGCTATATAGAGATGAAGTAACAGGCAGCATTTATTCAGAAAATAAAATAAAAACCCATTTGTGTCAATAAAACTGTCATTTTTATCAATATTTCCAACGAACTGATTTACTATTTCACTTCTAACAAAATATAAAGAATGTGATGATAGAAAAGAAATTTGATTCTCCAATTCTAAGTCGTCATACAGATGGAAAGATAATGACAGTGAGAGCTTTGTTCTCATAATTAATATTCATAGCCTCACTGTTTTTGTTTCCCATCTTCAGCATACACTTCAGGTGTGTGTATATGTGTGCAAATGTGTGGTGTGTGCAGGTGTGTGCAGGTGTGTCCATGTGTTCATGTATATATGTGTGTGTATGTATGTATGCATGTCCATGTGAGTTCATACATGTGTGCATCAGTGGACACACATCTTCACCACTCCTCACTTCAGTTTGTGTCTTATGTGTGTGTTTACAATGTGACTGTTTTTATATTTTTCCTTTTACCGTTGTTGCAATTCAATGAATATATGCACATTTTAAACAAATGTCTTCATACTGACCAGTTTTTATTAGTTTCCTGTCTTTCTCTATTATGAAGTGAACATCTTTATAAATACAGTTTTCTCCTCTTTCATCTTATTAACTTATGATACTTCTCAGCATGAGATTTATATGTCAAATAATGTATGAGGTTTTATCTTTTGCACTCCATCTCATGGCTACAGATGAAGCACATGAATCATAATCTATCTTCTGATGATGTCACTTCTTGTCATAATTATTTCAAATATAAAAGTGGGGTCAAGATAGTTCAGCTGGTAAAGGTTCTTGCTGACAAACCTGAGGACCTGAATCTGATCCCTAGGACTCAAATGGTGCAAGAGAGAACAGACTCCTATAAGCTGTCCTGTGAAATCCATTTACACACTGTGACATGGGTACATGCACATGCATGTCCACACACACACAAAAATAAACAAATGAATAAATAAATGTTTTTAAAAGTAAATATATAAAAACAATAATACTATATTTAGTTAATATTCCATTGACCCTTGCTACTGTGGAAACATTTGGCCAAGTGTTTTCTCCATTTAGAGATTTCTGTTAATTGTTTTCTCATATCTTTCACCTATTAAAGTCATAAAAATCTACTGATTGTCTACATTAACACTTTGTGTTATATATACATTATATGTTTCACAAAATCTTTTAAAGTATTTCCCTAGCTGATGCTGTATCTTTAATTTTACTTTCTATTATTGCTATTGTAGAAATATTTTTACTCTTTTTTTACTTAGAATTCTCAATATTTTGGTTCTGTTTTATCATTTAAAAAGTGAAATTAGCATATCTTAGATAAAATTTTAAAGTATCAATTTCTAATCTTTACAAGAAAATAAATCTCAGTTGTATAGTTTTATCTATATCTTGTGTACTTTAAATTCTTAATTTTTTTCTTTTATTAAAAAAGGACCATTTAGCCAGGTGGTGGTGGCACATGCCTTTAATCCTGGCACTCAGGAGAAAGAGGTAGGCAGATCTCTGTAAGTTCACGGCCAGCCTGGCCTACAAAGTGGTTCCAGGACAAGCTCCAAAGCTACAAAGAAACCCTGTCTGTAAAAGCCAAAGAGAAAAAGAAAAGGCCACTTTTTAACTTACTGTTGTTTGGTTTGGTGGGAGGGACCTGATGATTTACTGCTTTATTTTGTTTAACTTTTTGTGGTGCTAGAGCCAGAACCAAGGGCTAACCATGGGCTCTACAGCCATGCTGTATTCCCAGCCCTCATAGATGGTCTGAGGATCTATCTCACCTATTGTCTTTCTTTCTGGCTTTTATATTTCATGCAAAACCCTTCTCTCCTTTCCCTCGCCCTCTTCTCCTTAAAGGTCAATCAGTCCCCACTGTATTTGAAGACCACCGCATTTATGTCTCTTTGCTTGTCCTTATTACCCACAAGTACTTGATCTTTATACTTCTGTCTTCACTTGCCAACATTACTCTCTTGTGGGTGAACTCAGAGTTCTTATTCATCTCTTTACTTTGTCAATAGAGAACACAGTGGCAGCATGTAGAGGCTGTAACAAGTGTTAATGTGTTCATTTGCCTTGTTTCCATAGTAGACAGTTCTAACATCTGACACCTTACACGGCATTATTCAAGCATGTTGACATCTGCTGCAGCTATAGTAGAGTCAGCCTTTCATTAATTTTCTATTACATTAGGAGCAGCCCATGTATTAAATTATGCTTTACTCGACAGGGAAAGTGTAAAAAGTTAAAACTGGATAGAGGTCCTAACAGTTCAGAATGTTTTGAATAAAATTATTCTTTCCTGGTGGACAAGGAAAGAACCAATTCCCATAGCCATCCTCTGACCTCCACACAGGGCTATAGAACACACACACACACAGATACACACTAAATGTATTACTTAGAAAAATTATTGTTTCCTGTATACAATGGGAAAAAAATTTATAGCCCAAAAATATCTCAGGTCTTATAATTTCTATAATTTCCTCATCTAATACCCCAGTAATGAAACTGCAACTTCACACAGTTAGATACTATTCTACTGGTATTGACATCCAACCCAGAAAACAGCAAGATACATAGTAAATTATGCCTAAAATCAAAGAAAGAGTTGTGAAAGATAAAATCAAACGTGTTTTCCAATGAATGATATAAAATATACTTAAACTCATATTGTTTAAAATACAGACATTATAATACCTTGCCATTTTATATTTTAGAAATAAGGTACTAAAAGATGGGACATAAACTCAAGTATGTGAAGGTGAAAATATTACATCAGCCACATATTCTAAAGACTCAATCAGACACATCAACTCCCTGATAAGGTAGCCCAGGCCTGAAGAAAAGAATATTGTTCTTTTATCTAGTGAGCACTGCTATAGTTCTAGAAAATCTAAACCATCATAAAACAAAATGCTGTTTTTTTAAGGGCATCTGACTTAATGAAGATAGGGTATAGCACCTCTTCAATTGCATCCTTTGGTTTCCTAGTATTTAAAATGGTCTTCCAGCGCGGTCATCATTGTTTAAAATGATATTAAGCATGAAAGCATTTACCTTCTTGCCTTCAGATTTGCTGCTGAGCCCTGGCCAGAGAAGTTTCAATCCACACCCTGTCAGGAATGGAAATATATCAGCACAGCCCCTCCCATGCTGGCACTTTTCCAGGTGCTATGTTGAAATCTAGAGTAGAATTATCATTGATTGAGAGGAGATGAAAATGTGGCTGTATGTCTTAAAGCAAACTCACATGCCCTATGCTTTCAATTCAATTCAATACTTGACATAATGTTTATATTTTCTTTTCTATTTCCAATTGTATCTTTTTATAAATCCCTAGAAAGAACATCTGTCCAGCACCCTTCACCCCAATGTCTACAGGAAAAGGAAGCAGGGTTCTAATTCATGTCACATATTCCTTGTCATAGAGGCCATATATCTGATTTTTAATTGTCATAAGTTTCTACATACAACTCATTCTACAGGACTCACCAGGTGAGTGTTAAGTTAGTCCCGATGTGGGACTATTTTCTCGCAGCAGTGCAAAGGTGGGGTGAGGACTATTATTTGATTACTGGCCAGAGTAGCTGAACACCCAACAGATGATAGAGGTTGTAAGAGAATCTGATAGAGAGAGTATGAGAGAGACAGAGGAAGCACCTTCTAGAAGAGAACTCATTATTAGGAAGTAGAGAAATACATTGGACATACACCAATATGACTGAAAAGGCTGGCTGTCTACTGTGGCTTCTTCAGCTCTGACTTGTTTGCCTATTTATAATATGTTTACTCAAGGAATTTCAGGGCTCAGATACCTCCACTTTTCTCTTACAAAACTTCTGTAGATGCTTTCATTAAAATATATCCAACAACTTGGGGGAAGGGATTTTAAAACTGAACCCAAGAAAGTTCTGATGTTATAACTTCTAGCTCCTGCCTGTGAGCAGTAGGTCATCTAGGAAAGACTGAAACAAGAGAGCTATGGGAGTCGCCGAGACCAACAGGACTTAGCAACACATGAGGTCCCTTCTTCCATTCTCTTTTGGGGGTGGGGTGGGGAGCTTTTGTATCTTCTTTAACTAACTTCTTGTCAGATATCAATATTGTTTGAGCTATCATGCCACAAATATAAGCCGTGGAGATACAAGGAAATTCAAAGGAACTGTTTTAAAATTAATCGCTTTTATGGAGAATATAAGCCACTTATGCATCTAGTATCCAAATAAGGCAAGTTAAAGCCATCTTTACAACATAAGATGTCAATCAACTGGAATTAGAGGCTAAACAGTGAGAGGCTTTCTCTTGTCTCAACAGCAACAAGAGAAAAAAGTTTCCTATTAATATGCTCCCCTCCCTGATCACTTGAAATGTGAATCTGTTTCTTCTTCTACGATTCCAAACACCCCTTAGCCATTGGTAATGATCTTCAGGACAGTGGAAAATTTAACATGTGATTCAATGAGTGCCTCATAGTAACTGATCACTGGCTGCTTTGTGTGGGTGTTCACCATTACAGTCTTTTACAAAGGTCACTCCTCAACCTCAGAGCAAGGTAGCTTCTCACCTATTCCCATGGATTTGTGATTTTTCCCTTTTGTTATTCTTGTCTGTTGATATGGCTCTGAGATTCTAGGCACCTCAGCAAATTCAGTCTCATTTGATTATCTTTAATCTAGGATTGCATCTGTTTAACCTCCAGGAAAATCCAACCCCCCAAAAAATCTGACTACAGATGATTGCAGAAAACCATAAAGACTTGGGGTGGTGAGACAGCGCTGACAATGAGGACAGGATCCTCGAAACACAGCTGCGTCCTGAAGCACTCGACACGCTGCCACTAAAGACGAAGGAGCATGCCATGAGGTGTCTGTGACAGGCATTCTGAGGATGTCACACACAAAGTCTCATCAGAGCAGCTGAAGAAGGTTTGTCACTAATGTCAGTGACCTCAAGCACAGAAGAATTAATGATATTGAAACATATGTTAAAATTTTTTATCTCTTTTAAATCATAACTTTGTTTTTAGAATTTAATGGCTGCATTTAGAGAAAGCACATACTCATTGTCATGTGATCAAAGAATTTTGGAGGTCAATCATCTTGGGCATCCTGTGCAAAGTAAGGTAAAGAGAAACAAACAAAAAAAATCTGTCACTACACCATAAAAAATAGTGCCTGCTTCATCAAGCATGGCTTCCTCCAAGATATGTTACAACTCATCATGAGGTATAAGCCAATAAATTAACCTTTTGATGACTAATTAGACTTTTCTGTCTGGGATTAAAAGTCCAAGGACACAGAATGACTCACGAGCCAAAGCCATTGTCAGCAGCTGATACAAAACAGCACAAGCAAGCTTCCTGTTGGTGAGAGCAGTGCATGCTCGCTGCTGTTAAGAATAAGTTCCAAATCTAATTTTATACTTCAATGCTAAGAAAACAAAACACAATTTTAGAAAAAATGTCAGAAGAGACACTAATTTAAAATTGACCTTAAAATATCAATTCCACTGGGCATGGTGGTGCATGCCTCTAATCTCAGCATTCTAGAGACAGAGGCAGGTGGATCTCTGTGAATCTAAAGACAGCTAAGGCTACATAGTGAGACCCTGTTTCGAAAACAAACAAAATACCTATTCCGTTTCCCATAAAATCCTTTAGTTCCCTTAGAGCATAAACTGAATCAATCAGAGACTGGAAAAATAACCATTGCCTGTCTAGGTCTGAATGAGAGGTGGAGGCCAGAGACAGCCAGAGAAGCAGAGAGATGCAGAAGATGAAGGCGCATAGGAGCAGAGCACATGGGAGTCAGGGTCCAGATCTGCCTGGGACCTTGAACAAAACACCCTGTGAATGTAAATATTCTCATCTATAAACAAGTATAAATCAGTCTTTATGGAATATATTTATGCTATTCCAAAATTGTAAAACAGGGCTTCACTTCACTCTTTAATCAGTATTGACAAAGTATAGCCCCTGGAAAATTCAACCCATTGCATATAAATATACATATATGTTTTTTATTGAGTTCTAAATTTTTCTCTGCTCCCCTCTCTGCCTCTCCCCTCCCCTTCAAACCCTCTCCCAAGGTCCCCATGCTCCTAATTTACTCAGATGTTGTCTTTTTCTACTTCCCATGCAGATTAGATCCATGTATGTCTCTCTTAGAGTCCTCATTGTTGTCTAGGTTCTCTGGGATTGTGAATTGTAGGCTGGTGTTCTTTGCTTTATGTTTAAAAACCACTTATTAGTGAGTACATATGATATTTGTCTCTCTGGGTCTGGGTTACTGCACCAAATGATGTTTTCTAGCTCCATCCATTTGCCTGCAAATTTCAAGATGCCATTGTTTTTTTCTGCTGTGTAAATGTACCACATTGTACTATGCACATAGTACTTTCTAATGTTGCCTTTGCTCTACCTTTGCAGACTTGTATAGTTATGAAGAAACACATGTCCTGCAAAGCCAAGATTTACCACTTAACCCTTTACTAAAATGTTTGCTGATCCTTGCTTTAAATGATGGTCCATTATAACTTTGAAGCCTGTGAAGTATTTATATCCTTAAATACAAAACTTAGCCTTACACTGACTAAATGTATAGCACACTGATAAGAAATACAGCTTCTTTCAATAAAATGTGATTTGGGCTAGAGATGGAGTACCTAAGAACACTTGTTCTTGCAGAGGACTGAGTTCAGTGTACCCATGTCAGCCTGCTTACCAGTGTATCCTGTCACTGCAGTTCCTTGAGATCTAGCATCTCTGACATCCATGGGCACCTGAACTCACAAATCCATGACCCCACACACATATATGCCATTTAAAAATATATGTTTTTCTTGATCTCAATCCCAGCTAAAACTGTAACCTCTTTTAGAATGGCTGTAAGATAATAGCTCAAATGTTAATTTATTGAACAATTAGTTATAAAATGTCAATTGTGTGGCAGGCACTAGGTACATGAAGAATGAGAATGCCATTGCCCCTGTACTCATGACATCTGGAATAGCCAGACTCTATAGTACAGACTGGATCACCTGTGTTTAGATATGGAAACAGTAAGATCTTATATGTGGTAGTCCTTTTGACATCCATCATTTCATTCAGGCTTCCAATAACTTGTAGAAGATCTCACTATCACAACGTGTCTTGAGAAAACATTAGAACTCAGAGCAGTTCAGTCATGCTGCTAGAAAGTAACACAGTGGATGGCGATTGAACACCTACCTGCTTTCCATGAGTCCCCAGAGTAAAGATCTACAGCACATATGGCTTCCACACCAAGACAACTGGCCCCAAGAGGCATCAATCACTACATACAGTAGCTTGTCTACCTCTCAATGCATACCTGTAAGCTAGTGAGGGCCGTCTCCAGCTGAAGTCCGTGCTCTAATGAAGTCAATTCAATACCTCAAGGTAAGTGCAGCCAAGTTCTACAACCTGCAGAGACTGGTAAGGAGTGGTGTTGAGCAAGTAATTCTGCGACTTTTAAATAATGATCATGAATAAAATTCTTTTCAAGCTGGCACATTGCCTGTTTATTTCCAGAAAGCCATAGATTAGGGGAAGAGCCTTTAATGATTTGGTTGCTAAAAGGACCAGAGCCTGGAATCTCTGTTCTTTGTTCTCCCTAAGCACTTTACATGGCCCTTTGAGCATAATGCCACATCACGAGTGTATAATCTACACGCGGAATACATCAAATGCAGTGGAGTATTCTCCACAGTCTATGCCAACACAGCACCAAATGATCTGGGTACAGATGGGTCTATATGGTCCTAAGCCAAGTGGAAAGCTATAGCTAAATAGTTTGTCATCAACTTATCTTCTCAGTGCTTCTGTTACCTTCTCAGTCATGACCACAGATCCACAGTTGTCTAGGACAATCTTTCCTCTGGCTTCTCAAACATAACATAAACAATAGGCAAACTCTCCCCTCCTTTCTTTCCTGCCCCAGTTCCTTCTCTTCAACTCTCTCTTCCTTATCTGCTCTATTCCTTTTTCATCTGACCCAATTTCTCCATCTGTGCTTCCCTTTCCCAGTATCTCCCCTTTGTCAGTAAGGCTCCAACATGTGAATTAATTCTCCTGCACAATTCAGCAGATACTATCTAACAACATAAAACATTGGCTCTTTTTCAAGCACAGATTATATTTTGTTAAGGATAATGACATCCTTGGAGGTGCTTCAAAATATTTGAGCTCATTTGGTTTGATTTATAGTGTGGAAATAAAGTTGATTTTCAGCAAAAAGACCCTTTGCCAAAACTGAGGACAGCATAGTCCAGTTCATCATTATCTATCCTCTAAGACATGAGAAAGCCCCCATTGGTGCCTGTGACCAGAGAACATGAGATCCAAAAGAACTTCAACTAATGCACCAGTTACAAAATAAAACCAAGCTGCCATTGGACAGGTCTAATCCACAGAGTAACAGTAAAACCAGGAAGATAGCTGTAAAAGCCATAAGTCTAACCCATACAGTAACAATATAACCAGAAAGATGGCTATAAAAGCCATTGAAGTTTTAATGAGGAGACATTAAAAATAATAGGTGATAGTAGAGTATCAGTGAATTTTGAAAAATGGTGTCATTTGATTTTTTTATTTATTTTT
>LOJH01060168.1:492-11376 GCA_001685095.1 Ellobius talpinus
GCCGACATTCACTACACCTTTTCTTGGTCTATTTTTCTTGGTTCAACTCCACATGACAGACATTCAGGAACGAGTTACAGTAACTCAGATAATACAACAGTCTTCCCCTTATCCTCAGGTATATAGTCCAAGGCCCTCGGTGGGACTGAAATCACAAATGATATCACAGTCTATAGATACCATCCTATGTTTTAGCCTCTGTGGCCTGCAGGGCTGCCACATGGAAACAGTCAGTCCACACTTTCACGTTGAACACCCCAGCGCGGCAGTCACATCGCTTGCCTGTGCTTCGGAACCCGTCAGTAAAATGAGGGTTACTTGAACACAAGCCCCACAATGCTGTGCCAGCCAGTCTGCTACTGTGTGAGGGATGCATGGCAGCGCACAGTGTGGGCACACAAAAAGGACAAGCAGGACACAGCAAGATCAAGACGCTACTCAGACAGTTGAAACATATGACCTGCTTACTTCTGGAATTTTCAATTTAGCAGTTTTGAATCATAGCTGGTGGTAGGTAGGTAAAAGCACAAAGCAACGAGAGCTTCTGCACTAAAATGAACAGTTCTAAAATCTAAAATGAGATTCTTGGAAAAGAGGTTTAGAGGTTTGTAAAAGGGGGAAGTGAGTTCCTGGAGCAAGTATCAGGGTTACGCTTGGTGAGCACAGAGGGTTTGAGCCTCTGGTGGGGGACAGTCAACCTCTGAACCGTGGAATGGAGTGACTTTAAAGTGTGAACCGCATTGCCCTAGCACACGATGTCTTCTGCTACAGCCAAGTCAAACACTCTCTGTGGATACCACCGCTGCTCAGCGGTACACGACCTTGTGCGAACAGATGTGCTCTGCACAGGAGGGGCTCAGACACACGGTTCACAAACCTCTGTCTAAATGCGATGTGGTGGCCCTGCTGGCTGTGGCTCACACACTGGCCACAGTCCCAGTCCTTCACACAGTACTCAGAATTAAGGAAAAGGAAGAAGTCGATAGTGGTGGCACATATCTTTAATTTCAGCACTCAGAAGGCAGAAGGAAGAGGATCTCTGTGAGTTGGAGGCCAGCCTGGTCTACAGAGCAAGTTCCAGGAGGCCAAGGCTACACAGAGAAGAAACCCCACACACACCCCAAAAGAGAAAAATTGAAAGGGGAAGAAATAATCCCACCTCCATCACCACTGCTTAGTGACTGAGGAAAGGTGGGGGGGCTTGTTGTAAAGGAAAAGACAGCTCTTAGGATTCCAGGGCCTTCATCCTCCCTACTCAAGATAAAGCTTTGGCCACAATGCCTCTTCTATGCCCTGCCCAAATCCCTCAAATCTGAAAACTAAGAGATCAAAGAAAGAATTCACTCAACAACAGAACAGTATGACCTCACTTGGTGGCAAAATGTGATTTGGACCCATAAAACCCTCTGTTAGCTGTTTATTCAGTGTGAATATTATATGTCAGGGACACAATAATGAGTTTGATTATATGGTGCCGACGCCAGACCGCTTTGGAGGTATTACTGAATGCAAGCCAGAATTTACAAAACAAAAACAAACCCATGACTCCAAATTTTAAAACACATCTGAGGTACGTGGGGGAAAGATCATAGGCTTTAACAGGGTGACAGAGACCCTTACCAAGATTACCAAAGGCCCATGAGAGCCAAATTTCCTCTGGCTGTTTCAGGTGATATGGTCGGCTCTCTACATAAGTTAGACTGCAGGCAGCATTTGGCAGCACTGTTAGAACCGAGAGTCTGTTACCCAGAGCCGTAATTACAAGTTACACCCCGCTTTCCTACCTTCACATATTCCAGAGTCGGGTCCAGAAGATGTGGATCTCTGAAAAGAGAACAGAGGGACAGATACGAGACAGTTAGAACAAGTTAGGACAACACACACTAATTCTTACTGAAATATATCCAACATTATTTCCCTCTCATCATTTACGTTAGTGAGCTGCCTCCAATTCCCAGAAGGTATGCCCAACACACAAGGATGTCGAGATGAAACTGGATTCTTCTCATGAGAGAGAGAGAGATAGAGATGGGGGGAGAGTGCAAACAGGAGCTCAGTCCAGATGTGTCATTCTTTGCAGCCAAATTAAGGTCTCAGGAAATGATAGCATTTTATACGTGATGATTCTAAGCACACACAAGCCTTGAAAACTAGCCTCAAGTTTGAAAGCGGAGCACCAAAGGAGCAAAGGTGAGGGGGGGTCTCAGATGCTCAAACATGCCGCCCTTTCTAGCAATGATGTCATCTAGGTTAATGTCCAGACAACCACAGCAGGCTACTGTGCTATGCCCGTTGGACAGTAAGGAAATGGAGGTCCTGGCAGGCAGGCAGCTGGCCAGCCCCTGGGTCCTTGCGCACAGCCCTGCTCCTCAAGAACATCTCTTATCACTAACGTTCCCCACCCGCTGTGTAAACCTGAGTGATTCAGCCGAATATCTTCTAGCGCCCTAGTACGTCACACCATCTAATGTACACTCTGCGTCAGCTAAAATCCTTCATCAGGGCTGACCAGATGCTCAGAAGTAGACAGCAGAGGATGGCTTGCTACAGATGTGGAGAGTCGGGAGAAGACTGGGGAGACACCAGACCTAGCGCTTTCTGAGCTCACGTGGTTTTAGAGAGGCAGCAGACATTGTGAAAAGGACAACGGCTTCATAGACTTAAACCTCAAAAGGGCGACACATTCGCACAGATTTGAGATCACTGACGAAGAACGGAAAGGCTGTAAAGCCTGCGCGGCCGGTCTCTGAAGAGCAGGCAGGCTTCTTAGCACAGAGACAGAAAGGCCACCGTAGGAAAGCAGGGAAACTCACTGACAGTTGCTGCCTTGGGAGGCCAAGGACATGAATGACTGCGGCAAGGTCACTGTTTGGGACCAAAGTGTTCCATCCTACAGGTCAAGGACTCAATGACCCTGTTGTGACGGATCCTACTCATATGCACTCCTCACACCGCTGTGACTGTTCACGACTTAGAGCAGTTCAGAGCATGCAGGCGAGAGGCAGACTGGTATGCAAGGCGCTGCTGGGAAGGCAGATAGGTTCAGACATGAGTCTTTTGTGGGTCAAAGGATCTGAGCAGTGCCCAAGTTTGCAGTAACAGGGTTTGTTCCCTTTGAAGAAGGGCAATGAACCAAAACCTTTCCACGCTTTCAGCAGAGGAACACAGTCTGCGGGTCAGGGGGGGTCAGGGGGTGGAGGGTGTTCCCTTGCCAGGCATCTTCAGTCTACCTGCTGTGACATCACTACCTCCTTCTACAGGTTCCTGTGAAGTCAGTGCTAGGTTCACTCTGGAAAGTGTCATGCTCTGGAATGTGGTCATGTCATCAAGCCTTGGTTCCATGAAATATCCCACCAGTGACCAAAATGCTCAGCAGCATTTTGCTTGCACTTCCCTGTTTAAGTTCTTAAAACTTGGGGTTTGGAGCTTACAGGCTTACAGGCCCAGTGGCCCAACCCTGGGTCTCACTAGTCATAATGCTGACTTTCATCTTCTCTGTCTTTCTATTCCATGGACATTTTAAAATTTACTTCATATACACACACATGCCCTAAAGCATGGATTAGAAAACAGAAAAACAAAAAACACTGGTGTGTACAGTTAAAATTGATGGCTTCCAAACCTTTTGGTCTTAGTATATGTTTACCTATTAATTATTGATATTAGAAATAAAACTGAGATACTTTGAAATATTTATCAAAGCGGGAGAGCTCATCCAGGATATCCAGGGCTATGGAGAGAGACTCTGTCTTCAACAAGGAAAAGCAGAAAAAAAAGGAAAAATCCATTACAGGACTAGGGAGATGGCTCGATAGCTTAAAAAGTAAAGGTGCTTGCAGCATAGGCCTGAAGACCTGAGCCCTGGGTGGAAGGCTGGGAGTCCATAAAAAGGTGGAAGGAGAGAACCAATATCACAGAGCTGTCCTCTGGCCTCTGAATGTGCACCATGGTGTGTGTGCATGTGCACACGTATATCATAATAAAATAAATACAAATTTATATTTACCTAAGACATTTAAAATAGGCACATTGACACAGTAAAGATTTAGTGAGGATGACATCATTTTAGTTTCATGGATCTTAGCATGGACTTGGTAGGACTCAGCTGAATTTGAGTCTACTGCCTTCCATGGACGATGTCATGTGCACTGCTTTAAATCAAGAGCGAAATGCCAGAAGCACAGATAAGTTAAGTGGCAAAGAGAAGGCTACTTTAAAAAGAAATTACAAATATTACAACTACATCATTATAATTACAGATATTACAGTTACAGATATATGTTCTGATGACAAAAGTCAGGAAGGTAACTCCAGGATCATAGCGAGCCTGGGCACCTTAGCGAGACCCTGTTGTTTTTAGAAAAGACAGCAGAATCACACACGCTGGCGAGTGGTAGCTATCACTGCAGCTTTCCCTCCTCCTCTTTGTGTTTTCAATAGTCTCACTTTGTGTCCCAGGCAGGCCTTGAACTCACAACAGGCTAGCTGGTGGTGCGAGAATGGAGCCAAAACTCAAGTGTCTGACTCTTAATACTGCCTGTCCTTTATCTGTTATGTGTGATTATGTGACCAATAACTGGAAAGCGCTGGCTAATTTCAGCATAACCCCCCACACACACTCACACACACATCACTCACACCACACAACACACACCACACACACCACACATACACATCACATACATTACACACACACACCACATACATTACACACACATCACACACTCACACATACATATCACATGCACACATCACACGCACATCGCACACACACACACACACACACACACTACATTTGTCTGTTAACATTACCACTGACCTCACTGAGGAGGTCATTAAGTACCAGGGTCTGTCAAATTCATGGTGAAAGATACAAGGTTTCAAAACTCCTAATTTTCACTTGAAAGATTAAATTTTTGATTTTGTTTTTCCTGTCTCCCCCCACCACAATCACTGGCAAATAACAGTATCAAATATTTCCCTTGGGTGCCATTCATTTTCAGGAAAGTATCTGTCAAATACCAAGACCATAATGTCATGATTTGGGATTTCAACTTTTTTTTTTAGTGCTGTGACAATAAAATGTTTTAGGCCACAAGCCTTTATTGCATCATTTTCCTTAGAATTGTGTCTAGAATCTGTGCCCTTCTTACTTCCTTGGCCACAACATACTCTTACCCTTGAAAGCCAGGGCATTTCTCCCTCTTTCTAGAAATGTACGTGAAAACTCACTTCACTATTCCACAGCCAGGTCTCAGGCTAAACCTCAAACTCTATCGTTAAGGGCTGTGTAACCAGCATGGCTGGGCGGTGTGCCAGGCCTCAGTCACCCCTGAGGCTCTGCTGGCTGCAGGTAGCAAGCATCTTCAGTGAGAGACAGAGCCCCTCACATGCCACCTGCTTCCTGTCTAATGGTAAGAGTGAAAAGGCTATTTAAGAACTGAGGTCTGGAGGCTGGGACGATGGCCATGCTTCTTTCCAGACGACACAGTTTTCCAGCACCCACACAGGGCAGCTCACAACCGCCTGTAACCTCGACTTCAGGGTATTTGACAGCCTTGCTGGCCCCCAAGTGTCTGACATGCACGCGCGCACACACACACACACACACACGCGCACACACACACACACACACACACACGAGCACCTGCGCTAGTAAATAGTTTTTTAAAAAAATGAGACCTAGTAATATTATTAGTAAAGTTTTTAACCTTTTCATCAGATGTTTTAAAATAAAAAGTAGTCTCATGTAATGATGGTAGCACAGGGAGGAGGACTACAGGGAGCCCTGTCCTGAGGTGTCAGTCATTCCCTCTACCATCACCACTTAAATGTCATCACAGAGAGAAAAGGCCAGGCACATCCTGGTACCACTGTGAAAATGGACTAGCTGTTAGAGAAGCTCTCCCTGCTCCAGATCACATTCCAAAAGGTGTAGGTGTTTGTGTGTGTGTGTACATGTGCATGAGTGCACGCCTATAGATACAAATATGCACACATCAGCCTAGCACTCAAAACAGATAACACAACTGGACTGCATTTGGCATTTACAGTAAATGAAGAGTTGTTTTTCTTTTCTGCTCTTAAGGTAACTATATGAGATGATGATGTGCTAATTTGCCTTATTATAGTAACTTTTAACTATCTGTATGTAGCCCATAATAACATACTGCATACCTTAGATAAATACAATAACGCTGACTTTTTAAAAAACTACAATCAGGACTCTGGAGACCCCACTCACATGGTGCCTGTCAGTCTCCCTCAGCTCTCATTGTCCCAGTGACCATTTAAAGTTAAGTAAAATGCCCAAGTGCTCAATAGCCATGTGTGGTCAATAGCTCTAGTCCTATGCATCCCAATCACGGATCAGCTCTGCCACCACAGAGTCCCAAGTTCTACCGCAGTGAGGGATATTCTACAACACACTTCCAAATAGAAGGACATCCATCTTCCAAAGAAACACCCCTTTGTTATCCTTGGCCGTGGTTTACTGACTAAATGGCCAAAGGAAATTTCAGGTTCAGTTACAGGTGAGGGCTCCCCAGACACTGGCTTCACAGGCCAGCAGTGCAATAAGTGTATTCGTTTTTAGAAGCCATTTTTTAAATTATCCGCTCAAGACCCTGAAATATTTCCATGTCCGTAGACTATTTCAGATGTGAAAACTACCACAAGTCACCCAAACATTCTATAGCAGGGCATGGACAATTCTGATTCGGTAGAAAACAGGCAGAAGCCATGCAGAACCACTCCCTGCAAATGTCAGCAATGAAGTTAAGGCTTTGAGACTCAGGGTTCAGTCTGATTTACTGTAAGTTAAAAGGGGGACAAGGTGCTCCAGTATAACTTTGAATTGGTGGCTAAAAGGTACTCCTGACAAGTGGAGGATGCGCACTAAAGAGTAAACAGGAATGCTCTTCCGTGAGCCTTCATGTAGAGACTCCCAAGGCTACTCTTTAACAACTACGGCTTCAAGTAGAGGAGACAAAGAAAAGGAAAATACAAGTATTTTCCTATGAGTTGGCTAGATATGTTAGAGGTGTGATTTCCTCTCATCACTGACATATAATCAGCGACTATAATTCCTATTCCTAATAGTCTCCATCCAGTGTCTCAGCAGCAGAGCTAAGGATCAACTATTTGGAAACCCCAAATTACTTAAGGAACCCATCTTCATCTCCTTCCTGGGAGAGGCAGGTGTTATTCTGGCCAAGGCTGCTCCTTCCCAGGCATGCTTCATCCGAGAACCTTCCTTCTGAGTCCTTCCTCCAGGAAGTTGGCCCTAGCCAGCCTGACTTCAGGTCACTCGAGCCCACACCACTGCTGCTGTTCTAGGTGGCCAGTCAACCTTCCCCCTGCTACATTAAAGAGGCCCGGCTGAAGGAAAGCATAGAGCACCCAGCATCTGGGTGATCCCATTTCTCGGGGGACACTGGCACTCTGGCTCAGGAGCCACAGAGGCACAGCACCTGCTAGAAGAAGTACAGGTTAAGCACCCCCTTTCCCCAAGGAGGTTTAAGTTTGGAACTCAGTGAGTACCCACACATTGCAGGAGACAGGAGAAAAGAATGTTCCAAGGGGGGGAAAGAATGGAATTTTATACCCAGATGGGTGGGAAGGGCAGATCCTAGATTACAGAAAGTTCCATCTAAAATCAGGGCTCCAATCACAGCGCATGACTGTATTTCCCTTTCTGCTATGCTCACCAGTTGAGCTGGTCTGAGGAACGCAGTAGCTAAATTACATCTAGACTTCAGTAAGGGAGCTGAGAGCACATGATATTGCTAGGTCAAGACGACTTACAGGAAGTCAGCAAAGTAGCTTAGTTTCAAACTGAACCAACATCGTCCCAGCAAAACCAAAGCAACCCCTGATTACCTAGAAAGGCCCTGATGAAGCACCCCAGCCTGGCCGCCATGCTAGTCACATGTTATGATGGTTTGATGGCACCGTGATCAATGGATGCATGAAGGGGACCCAGGAGGGCTAGCTCATGGGACAGGCACCCGTGCTAAGGGGTTCTGTGCATGAACTCTGAATTGTGAGAACCTGGGCCCAATTTGCCATGTGAACAAAATCTTTCCAAGTCTTGGTTTTGTCACCTATGTGGGAATAATAATAGCTCCTAGATCATAGGAGTTGTGAATACCAAATAAGGATGAAATTAATTTGTCAAAATATTTTTAAAACAGTTCCTGACACACAAAAGTCATATATAGCATAAGTCTGAGCAATGCATCAGATAGCATTAATCAGGTCCCCTGTCATCTCCCCAAATAGTTTAAGTGAAGGATAAAGTCTAACCAAATACAATGAATGGATAAAATTTTAACCTGTAACTTTAAAAACCATGCTTACATCAACAGATGGTAGGGAAGATGGAAACTTTATGATCATCAGATTTAGATGACCATATTCAGATCATGAAATAGAGAGATGAGATTATCGAGGATCCAGAGGGATCCTAGGCTACATTGATAGATTCAACCCCAGACAAAAGGGAGGTAGGAGTCGCTTGTCAGAACATGTCTGGAACACTAGAAGTGATAAAACAGTAATAAATGAACTGCTGGCTTATGGAGACCAGCCAGCAAAACCAGGAGTGAGCAGAAGGGGAGGAAGATATTGACACAGAAGATATTTAGCCTATAAAGAATAGGCTTGAAGAGAGTTAGCAAGACTGTCACCTCATAGCTCAATGTCTCTGTGCAAGAAAGAGCAAATATTCTGTTAAGACAAGGGGTAGGGAGCTGGGTGGTGGTGTTACTCATCTTTAATCCCAGCACTTGGGAGGCAGAGGCAGGTGGATTTCTGTGAGTTCAGAGGCCAGCCTTGTCTACAAGAGCTAGTTCCAGGACAGGCTCCAAAGCTACAGAGAAACCCTGTCTCGAAAAACAAAAGAACAAAACAAAAGCAACAACAACCAACAAAACACCAGGGGGAGGGGTGGACCCATAGGAAGATGTCAGCCTCTTCCCAACCATCAAGACCATCCCAAGACACAGGAGGGAAAGGTGGTGGTCATTTGTCAGTCAAGGGCTGGGCAGGTCTCTTCCAAGCATAAAAGCCAGGGTGAAGCTGTCTTTCTACAAAGCAACAAACATTTATCTTGTGCTACAGTGTTCCAAGGGAGTCAGGCATGTTAATTCACACCTGAATTTCAGCACTCTGGGAGGCAGAGGCAGGCAAGATCTCTTAAGAACTTGAGGTCAGCCTCGTCTACATAGGGAGTTCTGGGGCTAGCCAAGGCAACAGTGAAACCCTGCTTTAAAAAAAAGAAAAAAAGAAAGACAGACACCATAATATTTAATCAGACTCCTATAAAGCAAGCAGTGTTTCCTACAACACACAGATTAATAGAGAGATAAGAGGAGGATTCGTGTTTGACCCTCTAACCGATCATAGCACACGGCATCTAGCGAAGTGACAGTGTACAACCCCCACTCTCAAAAGCAGCCGCTGAGTCAGTTGTGCAGATGCCTGGACAACAGAGGCCAAAAGACGAACACATCAGAACTGTCTCCCGCTTTCCTGGTTCTCCTACAGCAGGTGAAGTCGAGAGAAGACACTCGGTGTTCAAGACATCAGCAGGAGTCTCCCGAGCCCTTGTCAACATGGCTCTGAGTTGGCATGAGGAAGACGTCAGCACAGAGCATGTCAGCTCACACTTCTCCGCACGGATGGACTGGAAGGCACTGTGCGCAGGATGGAAAGGAAATCCTGGCAAGCTGCTTGGAGGACCTTCCAAGGGGGTAATTTGGCATTCTCTCTGGTTATTCTGTTTTCTTCATCTGAAAGGCCTTGAGAGCAGAGAGAGACTACAACCCAGGTCCCCCTGGGTCACATCCTCGAATAAACCCAGCGAGGCCTGTATTCCATATGGGGACAGGAGTGCAGCAGCTCAGACAGTCAATCCAGCATTAAGACTCCTAACTAGTCTCCTAGCTAGGTAGAGATGGGTGGGGGGAGAGTAAGAATAGAGACAGAAACCCAGGCTGGTTGGGCCTGGGACAGTGGCAGTATTACGAGACCCTGGGTTCAATCCCCTGTCCAAATGCTTTAAAAACTAGCACTTCAAAGGAAATTAAAACAATCTTTTATGAGATACCTATTTAGACACAGAAGACTGTGTCTACTCCTTCTCAGGCAACTACTTGAACTTAGCTCACAGAAAGGAGTGAGCATTCTCCTACGCAAATACCCTTCCCAATGGACCAGATACCATAGCAGTTGGCCTGAGAGCCCTGCCTCTAAGTTGAAACAGAATATCCAATTATGCACATAAGACTGCAGCCAGAAGTCTCGAATCACAGATTTAAATTCTCCAAGAGAGATCACTAGAAAACAAACAGAGGGTCTTGGCAATCTAAGCGAAGGGGGCAGGGGTAAAAATAATATTTTTGGCTCATGCTAATTATGACTCCTCCAGTCTATGATCTGTGATGTGGCATCTCTGGTTTCAAATGGGAGTTCTGGCTGGCACCACAGCCCCTCCTGGTGGGTGGGCAGGCTGGTGTCCCAAGGTCAATAGAGATGACAGCAGAATGAAACTAGACTCTTGTTATTTTAAGTGTATTAAATGGTAGATAACATCACTCTACTTAAGTTAAGTCATTTAGAAAGCATCCACTTTTTCCAGTTTCAACTTCAGGACTGTCAAAGTCACGGAAGTGATATACTCACAATTTATTTTCTCATTAGTAACCAGATTGATTATTTCCTTCCTCTCAAAAGGACACTTGATCTGAGTGGTGGCGGTTTTGAGTCACACCTCTTAAGCAGTATTTCACTGAGAGAGGCCTCCCTGCTTTTCTCGAGTGGTTAGAATCCAAACTGAGAAGCTCTCTGTCCTAAATCACAGAATGTCTCTTTTCCTCTCCC
>LOJH01060171.1:0-11716 GCA_001685095.1 Ellobius talpinus
TACAATTTGTGTGTTGTTATTTCGGGTGTAAAGCTAGCCATGCGGGAGCCCGGCGGAACGAAAAGCAGGCCTCTTCACCTCTTCACTACAAACAGGTTTTAATCTCTGAAAGGGAAAATCAAGAACAGAGAAGAAATTCAAATGTGAGTTGTGTAGCTGGAACAGACTGAGGGGTTAAACTACTGTTGGCAGTGTTTAAGCTGAGGGAATACCATGGGTTATGTTAATGAATGGGTCTCTATTTAAAGCAATGGGAAGACTCTGTGGGAAAGAAAACATTGGATGACACTATGCAATTTGCCTTTTAAGAAAACAACTGGCAGCGCAGTAGCAAATTGGCAGGAAAAGGCTCAAGGGTAAGGTTGCTGCTGGGATGAACTAGAATGATTCTTCAATAATTCATGCAATGTCTTGTTACTTTGAATTCCAGTGTTGGAAGGAGAGAGATGGGTGGTTGTAACTATACAGCAGAGAAAGGGAATTAGGGAAGATTGACATTTTTCTCACTTGACTTATTGCAGGCCCAAGGAGATGTTACTGATGTGGGCATTAGTGAAAATGGACTTCTTCAAGAGATAACCACCATAAACTGAGTTTTAGATATTATAGTAGTATTAGATATTAGATATTATATAGTAATTAGATTTAGATATTATATAGTGTAAATATTTAGATATTATATACTATATAGATTTATATAGTTTATAGGTTATATATTAGTATTAGATAATATGTAGTATATAGGTTTCGATAGTATATTGTATTCTGGTGCATTACTGGGTTTCCATTATTTTACCTATTTGTTTTTGTTTTGTAAGGCCACCACAGGTGGGCAATTTTTTTTATACACAAACATGTATGGTATATATATAATTTATTCATAGCCAATGAGAATGGAATTGAAGCTTGCTGACTGTAGCTTCATGAAAATCTAATATTATCAATGAGCAAATACACAAACACACAAGAAAACAAAATGAGCTAAAAAAAAAAGTAGACAGAAACAAGAAACTAAGTACAAACCCTTTATGTTTTTCCATTACCCACATGATTGTTTGAATGAGTATGCCTGCTTCAATGGAGAGGGTTACTACATGAAAAGAATAGCTCAGAATGTCTAAGGAAGAAGAATGTTATCTATAAAAGAATCACTTGTTTTTGTAACCTACATTCTGCCAACTATTATTATATTAGATTTATTGTTATCCTAACTTTTAGTTACTGGCCTATAAAGTTAGACAGACTGGAAAGAAGAGAGATAAGTAGTTTTTGTTTTTATTAACTTGTTTTGCATAGAGAGTCACAATTTTACGTCTGAGATAGCTAGTATAAAGCCCAAACTACACCAAAACTCACGACAATCCTTACACTGTATTCTCTCCAGTGCTGTATTAAAGCTGTCAACTATCATGTTCAGCTGCAATGATACTAAGAGTACAGGAGTGTTTTCTGAGTTAAATATCACAAGAAAAATAATGATAAGTCCATGAATAGATAGATGGTCAGTAGATCATTGGATAAAAATAAAAATGTAAAAGGGAAAGATGCAGTGAGAAAGGGCTGGGGATGAGCTATTGTTTTATGAAATTTATTGAGTATCTAGGGAATAAAAAAATTTAAAAGAAGACAATACATTATTTTCCAAACAATTTGAAAGGAATCCAGGAATTCCCATTCTGGATGCCTTTCCATGATTGTTCCACAAAAGTTGTTCTCGCCAGTCAATTCATCTCCATATACACCTCTGATTCCTCATGATTTCATACATTATCATAATTGGACAAAGCCTTATGATTAAAAATCTTCAAGCTATGATGACAATGAAGAGTTTTCACTTTTCTTTCTTCCTGATTACACTCTTTCCCCCGCCTAAAACACACACTCTTTTTTTTCTTTTTTTGTGTGTATTTTGTATTGCCATCTCTACACCAAGTACACTATTCATTTTATGTGCTCAAAAATTGCCCAGAACTTCTGTCAAATCCCAGCTCTTTCATAAAGCTCTATTCAGCTATTCTGACTCAAGATTACTCTTTTCTTTTAAGGCCCACAACACTTAAGATTTTTATCATGAATCCAGAAAAGTCAATGATATGTGTTGTTCCCACACAGTTCATGAATACTTATCAGCTCTCTCAAGTACATTTTAAGCATTCTTTCTCCTATTTTAGATTTTATATTGCTAAGAGTATTTAACAAAACCTTACCCTAAGGAAGCTTGGTCTACTAAGCTATAAAAAAATGTTGATGTAGAAATTTCTCTGCACCAAACTTTCCAGGAGACTTTCATCCCATGTTATTACACTTCTAAGAACACTTCTCTGTTTTGTATGTAAAATGTCCAAAAAAAAAGAATTATGGGTTATACAAGTTTGCACTCCCACCAGCAATTGGAGAGAGTTTCCCTTACCCCACATCCTTGCCAGTATTAGTTGTCATCAGTGTTTTTGATGTTGGCCATTATCAGTGGTGTAAAATGGTATCTCAGAGTCATTCTGATTTGCATTTACTTGATAACTATGGGTGATGAGTAATTCCTTAAAAGTCTTTCAGCCATTTGAGATTCCTCTGTTAGAGTTCTCTGTTTAGGTATATATCTCATTATTTTTATTGGATTATTTGTTCTTTTGATATCTAGTATATTGAGTTCTTTGTTTATTTTGGAGATCTGTCCTCTGTCAGACATGGGGTTGGTGAAGATCCTTTCCCATTCTGTAGGCCACTGCTTTGTCTTGTTTACTCTGTTTTTTGCTTTGCAGAAACTTCACAGTTTCAGGAGGTCCCATTTATCAGTTGTTGCTCTCAGTGTCTGTGCTGCTGGAGATATATTTAAGAAGCGCTCTCCTTTGTCAAACTTGCACAGCCACTTTGGAAATCAGTATGGTGATTTCTCACAAAATTAGGAATCAATCTGCCTCAAGACCCAGCAATATTACTCTTATGCATATATTCAAAGGATGCATAAAACTACCAAAAGGACATGTGCTCAACCATGTTCATAAGAGCATTATTCATAATAGCCAGAACCTGGAAACAATCTAGATTCCCTTCAACTGAAGAATGGATAAGGAAAATGTTTCATCTGTCATAATCTAGATAATTCCTCACAGACAGTTAACAATCCAGGACACAATATTGCTTATTCAGCTTCAAGCAACCAAACATCTTCTCAACATTGTGGATTCCAGAATTTCAAATGTTTGAGATCTAATATCAATTTTCATAACAGTGAAGGTAAATAAGAAAAAATTAATCACAGAAGAGAAAAGGGTGGTGTGGAGGCAAAGGATAAGGAATGCATAAACTTGTAATATAAATATTATGCTGTGTGTGTAAGAAAGTAATATAAAATAAAATATTTATTTCTGTCTTATTTTCTTAGGGTGGGGTTTCTCTCAAACTGTAGCTAAGCTCGCACTCAACAAGACCAAATATCGTCTGTCTCTATCATTCACAGTATTAAACCTAACTTACCCACATAAAAAATCTTATATGAATGCTAGAGATTCAAGCTGAGGTCATATTGCTGTGCAAACAGCATTCTCATCTATGGAACCAAGTTCCAGACCAGAGAGTCCTTTGTTTTGTTTTGTTTTGAAACTAGTTTTAAAGATGAGACATTTTATTTTTTGAACTAAGTTATTTTTTATGTCTGAAAATGATGACTTGAAATACCTATTTCTTTTTATTGAAAAAACATATATGATAAGCTTGCCATTGCATTATAATTTGCAAACTAGAGACATTGGTTGTTACTGTTGTTATTCTGATACAGTTACTTATGTCAGGAATGGATTTGAGAATGTTCACATGAATTATCAGTGTTTGAAAACACATCCTTGGACTGGCAGAGTGCAGTCAATTATAGTTACCTTTTATTCCATGACATCTAATAAACATAATTTCTTTATGTTCTGCATTATACATTTGTCTATATTCTAAATACTTCACAGTTTGTTTATTTTATTATAAAAATCATATAACTGAGAGTAAAATTAAACATATTTTATTTTCAACTATTAACAGCATTTAAACTTAAGTTTCAAATTCCAAATTAATCAGAAGTTTCAAGACTAACGTGCACAAAATAGATATTTAATTTTAAGTGTACACATGTGTTCCTATGTATATGTGTATATATATATATATAATGTAAATATTTTCTTATTTAAGTCTGTTAAACTGGAATGTGCAGCATAAATCTGTTTTTATTGGGTTAAAAGATGCTGAAGGGTGTAATGAATGAAGGCTTATGAAGCCTGAATTATTGAACATGCAGCTGTGTGGCTTTTGATATCTGTGAATAGTATATGGTTGTATTTCACTACTACAAAACACTGTTTCCAGAAGATATGGTGACAGTCTTCACCATGTGGGCATTTCTAGGACATCTGGCTTGGCATATGTGTCTACACAGGAGCCAGAACATGTGAGAGGATTCCTTCCCAGATACTTTTGATCAAATAGAAATTTTTCATTAGGTGGTGAGCAGGAACTGATTTTAAGAGTTCCTCCTGAGCAGCAAGGCCTACTGATACTTGGACATCTAGCTGCTTATAATGGGTCCCTTGGTAGTAAACAAAACTGTGCCTCATACATATAAAGTGCTCTATAACTCTCTGCAAATGGTTGAATGTGAAGATATATAAACCATGATCTCAGGCCCACTCCCTGTCAAAATTTAGTTACAGTAAACGAATCTGTTTTCAGATGTTGTGATGATAAAAACACTTCTCCAATGTTGTCTATCTGCTTGGAAAATGGAGGCAGAAACTGAGAGATATTTGAATACCTGAGGAGAAGGGAATTACTATAGGGCATAGAATGGAAAACTATGGAAATAATGATTGTAGATAATTTATTTGCAACTTATATTACCAAATATAGCAATTTGTACTAACCTGATGAAGAATTTGTTGTTATCAAAAGTAACTTTTAACATAAGATAGTTCATGCTAACTCCTAATTCCATTGTGCATCTTTTCCTTTTCTGGGTCAAGAGCAGTTCTCATGGGTGTAAGTCAGGAACAGGCAGAGGTCTAAGGAATAAGGAGATGAGAACCCACATCTTCATCACTATATCATATTTGGCTTCCAGAATATTTCTTCCATGCAATTGTCCTAGAACCCTTAAACCTAAGGGTCATTTTCTTCTTGATTTCCTTTTGCTTTGATGTGTTTATTTACATTCTTATAAGAAGTGTTTCATAGACACACATGAGAATGAGACTATATTCAAAAACTTTAAAGTCCAAAATGCTAAACAAAATTAACTCAGGCTATTTTTGTTATCATGACTCACAGATGAATAAGTTAAGTTTTGGAAAGGCTTAAGGTCATCAAGTCACTGAATTTCCAATGCTAGAAAAAGCAAACATATATTCAGCTACTCTACAAAAAAATCATATACTTATTCTTGGAGCATATGCATTCATATATACAGAAAATATTGGCCTGAATGGCAAAACATATGCCAAGTCAACTCCTGCCACTTCTAACTCACTTCTACAACTGCCAGTTTTGCTCTCAAGGTTTCTGTTCTTACCTTCCAGCTCATGCATCAGCTGATGATATCTCAAGACAATGACCACATCTTCCACAGTGATTCTGAGCATATTATATTCTCAGTTTTAAACCCGATTGTTTCAAATGACCCAATATAAATTCAACATCATTTCTTCTACAAGAACACAAAAGATGACTGCTGACCACCATTCCCATTTCTATTCACAATACCCTCTCCTCTGCTGGTCTGGATTTCTCATACTGTGTAAGTGTCCAGAACCCAGAAATTGAGGAATTCTTGGCTTTATTTAAAAGAAGTGAACTTTGGTATTTCCTCATTTCTACTCTTTACTACACACACACACACACACACACACACAAAAGAATAGACAGTACAACTTATAATATTTTTGTTCCTTCTTTTCAAATAGCTTCCCACACTCTAAAGAGAGGGACCAGTTTGTTTTATGCGTGGTTTGCATCTAGCACCTTGGAGAGTACCAGCCTTTGTTGATTTTCAGTAACATTTATTGAATGAAAAAAAATCAGGTGAGTTGGCTGTGCATATTCATGGCAGACTCCTCCTAGTGCTATTGTTAATATAATTTTCACCCACAGCTTTCAAGAGGAATGTAAAGCTAAAGAAAATAAATTAATGAAGCACATCCTCAGATCTGGGAAAGCGTGTACCATCTGCTCTGATAGGGCTGTCTCCATACTGCAACTTCCATTTATATACTCATCCAATTAATTGCATGACAAGGTGGGTAAATGGAAATAGCCAGCTGTCTCATAACTCTGCAGTCTCTTGGCACTGACATTCAAAAATAAGTCATAGTCATTCCGCTTCTATCCATAAACAGTTTTTAAAAGTAATTTTTAATTAGTTTGTTAATTGTGGATCTTTAATTCTATTCAGTTTTCTATAGCACATATGGAGTTTTTTCATACTATGAACATCACCCTCTATTAGTAAATTAGAAGTTAAACTTATTTTTATACTTAAGGAAAAATGCAGTCAAATTTTTGAGAGTCCTTGAAATTTTGCCAAAAATTTATATGCAGGATTGGGCTTATTGTAACCAGAATGCCTTAATGTTTTCTCCTGTATGACTTAAATAGAGCATTTCCTTTTGGCAACAGAATGCTTCTTTTTTGCTGATAAATGTGCACACATTTGTTTGGTTAAAGTATTAATAGTAATTTTAACATGTAAAGCAATGGTTGCTTTTCCAAAACTACACAGATAGAATTAGTTATTGAAATAGATATTCCATAACAACCTTCTGAAGTCAGTATAGTTTTTGAGATTGTATTCATAGAATTTCCTAGGTCTGATTAAAATACCTTCTTCACCTTTATTGATATGAAGGCTAATTATTGATTTTATCTAGATCTACACTGGTAAAAGAGTGGGAAGGTAATGTCCACTCCTCTTCATGATAGTTTATCTATTAAGACATGGTTATATACCCCCCCAAAGGATTGATCCAGTAAACTGAGCATGGCAGTGAGAATACATATGACAGATTGCTCATTATATGACTTTCTCTTCCATGTAGAAGACAGATGGATTTTCAGGACCATTTATGTATTTAAGTGCACCCTAAATCCCTTACAGCTACATATAGTTAAGGAAGAAGACATTGCATAAACACATTGCCAGACTTAGTAGTATACACTCTTAATCACAACATACAAGATGCAAAGACATAGGACTGAGAGGTAAGGGTCTACTTGGCTCCAAGATTATATGGGTTTGTGTGAGAGCCTATAAAAAATAATTCAGTGTGAACTAACAGAAAGAAACCAAAACACACACACACACACACACACATTTCACCAAACCTTTAAAACATGTTAACCATGATAAAAAGTTACTCATTTCCATTAAGACATCTTACAACATATATAACTTTGACTAGTTTGGTCTAGACAAAAAAAAATTACTAATGGTACAGTTTATATCTTTTCCCAATTATATTGAGATTTAGTAAATGTGATGTCACTTGCATTATCCTTTTCAAACCTGGAAGTCATTTTGGTAAAACAGTATGATCCTTGTGACCTAATGCATCAATCTCACCACATAGACATAAATGTTTTCAGCCACCTCTCAGTCAGTATCTGGATTAATGAGGGGAAGTAGAATCCAGTGCTAGTACTATCTTTCAGCATAAACTCAGAAGTGCTACCAGTTAATCACAATCCCTCTGGTTTTGGAGATTACTAATAAACACAACCTGGTCATAATTGAATCATCATGCACTTTCAATGTTTCTGTATGTGTACTCATTTATTCTATGCACACACAGTAATTATTATCACTCAGTGGTTTACTAATACTAACCCCCTTCTGTTCATTTTTAGTAGGTCTGATTTAGCTTGCGGAAATCATCTCTTAAACTAGAAAACTCAGCATACATAGATACTCAGGTATTGGACAAATGTGATGACTTTAAATACAAACAGCTATCTTCAAACTATAATTTTCATGGAAAGATTTTGAAGAACACGTGTGCACAGGATGACATGAGATATGTAGATATTTTCAGTCCCAGTATCCCTAAACTATCTTCTATGTTCGTCTGTTATTTTTCTAATGAAGTAGTTCTCTGTCCCCCTGAGTCTATCTCTTAGCTAGTTTTTAAAAATGTCCTCCTGTATTTTGTTACAGAATTCCCAAGACAAATACAGGGAAAAGTTGTGCAAAGCATTTCCCCTCATTATTCACTCTTCTAATAAATTTATGTTAAAATGAAAGAAAATTTTAAAAAAAGAAAGGAAAAACTTAAAATATTTGGGGAAATGAAACTCCTTGAAGTAGAAAAAAGACGATTTTATTCATAGATTTCTGTATATTAAGCCTGGTTTTAGTATTCTTAGACTCATTTAAAAGCAAATTTTACTGATGCCTTTGAAATTATGTTAAAGCTACTAATGGAATAATTCATTTTCCCTGTGTGAGTAATAATGCCATGTAAAAATTTTGATACATTTCCCACAAGAGTCCCATTTGTTCAGTGCTAGCTGTTTAAGCCTTATCCCATTTAGGACAATAAATCACTGCCTTTTAGAATAAAATTATCTTCTTGAGTATGTTGGCTGATACAGCATTTGTGACAGAATTTTACTGTGTAGGAATAGATTATGAATGAAATGTTCATCACCTTTGATGCTGGGGAAACAATTATAAATGTATCTCTCATAGTATGTATATTGCCTGGTCTTGACTTCTTCACTCCCAGGATATAAGAAAGCAGAATACCAATGCAACATGTATCCAGATAGAAAAGGTAATAGCTGAGTGCTGATTCAACTGGCCCCTGGAGACTTTCCATGATTTTCCTGTCTCTAATGCTTTAAAGTAGAAAACAAAGACGTTCATCTATCTTCTGTTTCTGTAACTTACGTTCGGCATGTTGCATCCCATTTCTTCCAGTGTCTTTTCTCCCTGGAAAAGCTGTACTTTACAATGCTCTAAAGGATGCCTACATGAAACTCCCACCCTCAAAAACTCATGCTGGAAGGAAGTCTTTTCCTTCACAATATGTTCAGCCTTTTGCCTCTCACAATATGTTCAGTCTCCCTCAAAGTTCACTGATTCTTTCCTTTTTATGTTCATTCAAACACAGTTTTATATAGTATCGATGTATCAATAAATTCCTCCAATAAATTCCTCAAATAGCAGCTATGAAAGATAGATGCCATGGTCAGGCATAGCACCAACTGTGAGCATTGTTGTTCAGCTATTTTCAGTGTTTGTTAGTTGTAGTCAATGTTACATTGAATGCCATATTTACATGCACATTTTAGCTTATGTACTAAGGACAGATAACTGGTTCCCAATATCAAGATTCTCTTTCATTTTCCTGATAGGTCTGTATATTACCTAAACACATGGAACTCTGGAGTTGCATTTATGATTCTTCTCTTCTTATAATGAGACAGGTCTTATGAGGGTTCTGCTCAAAGTCATGAGAGTTGAAGCTGTATACACAATTTTTAAGCTACATGTCAAGGGGTTGTGGAGCAGGCAGCACGCTGCAGCTCTTCAAGTTTTTGCCTGCCCTTTGAAGATAACTTTGCATTAAAAGAACTGATTTTGTAATTTATTAATGAATATAGAATTAGATTTACAGGATTAATGATTTAATTATTAAATTGGAATTTTATGTATAATTTCTAGTGAGGTTTTAGCAACCATGGGTGTAATATCGTTTCATTTAATTTGTGAAAGCTAAAGATATATACATATTATTCAAATGAAAAACCACATGTCTATTTGAAAAGAAAACAAAGCCCTTAATAATGTAGCATTTCCTCTCTTTCAGCTGGCTTTCTAAGAGCCATGGGTGAACACAAAACTATAAAGTAAATGTATGGTAAAGGTGACCTGAACAATTCTGCACTCTTAATGACTGGACTGGTGCAGTCCTTAGCCATTCTGAATCGACATCCTGTGCTCTGATTGCTCACCAGTCTTGGTAGGCTCTGCTTTCTTTGGTTCAGCTCTTTTGGAGAAACCTCCTCTGAAAATATGGATCCCTATCTTTTGATATGTTGTTGCCTTGAGCCCACTTCCTTCTCTCTGTCCAAGGTAAGATCCTTCAGTTTGATAAGACCCAACTCATTCTAAGATTTATTTCTTAATAACTTTGTAGCATATTCCCCTCCTCTCTTTACCTACCCACAACAACTGCCTAGATAATTTTATATTTCAATCCCCCAAAGCCTGAGAACGGAATATCCATTGACTGTAAAATCATAGCAGCTGGGAGTCTCTATCTCTGAGGAAATTGTCCTGTAGTGACTTTATTAGGCACTTTCAAGATGATCAACTATGTGGAAGTGGGAGGAGGCAGGAACTATTAATCTCTCATCAGGGTCTCCATGGTGATTGTAAGAAGCAAAGTTTATCCTGAAAAGAGATGCAATAGGTTGAGCATTATACAGAGCACAAGACGCATTGCAGCTGGCACATGGCTGCTTTTCAAGACGGCAGCTTATACCTTCTACAGGGAAGATTTAGTTTCTTAAATTCAGTTTTTTTTCCTATGTAGGATAAACCAGCCACAATACCATATAATGTCTTCCCTATACTGTAACCTTCTTTTCCAGACAAGGTCAGTTTATGGTCCCTTTTTGTGTCTTTGAAAGAGACTTTTTATAGAGTACAACACTTTAAATATGCATCAATTCTTTTGAGTTATAGGAATTTAAAAAACAAAACAAAACAAAAACCAAAATAGCATCTTTAAAGCTGCCTTATACTTTGTAAATCAGCCTGGAAGTTTCTCAAAAAAACTAGAAATAGAAATGCCATATGACCATTCCATGGCACACGCTCAATAAGATTATACCTACTAGAGAGACACCTGCACATACAAACATCCCAGAGAACCTAGACAACAATGAGGACCCTAAGCGAGACATACATAGATCTAATCTACATGGGAAATAGAAAAAGACAAGATCTCCTGAGTAAATTGGGAGCATGGGGACCTTGGGAGAGGGTTGAAGGGGAGGGGAGAGGCAGGGAGGGGAGCAGAGAAAAATGTAGAGCTCAATAAAAAAAGTTAATAAAAAACAAACATCTAAAATTGATGTGGGAGGATCTTCTGTCTATGTGTTACTTTTATTGGTTAATAAAGAAACNGGAGGGTAGCAGAGAAAAATATAGAGTTCAATAAAAATCAATAAAAAAAGAAAAAGAAAAAATAAAAGTCATTCTCTGTAAAAGTCTGATAAAGTTCACGCCCACTTGAACAGGCAACTCACTTTACACGGACTCGCTTGTACTTTGACAATAAGGGATGTACATCCAGGCTTTTGCAGCTGGAAGGAGGTGCACTCTGCTTGGTTTCTAAGCACCCAGACAGTCATGGAGAGGACAGGGAGAGGAGAGCTGCTCCAGACTTTTGGGAGTCTCAGCTTAATTCTTATTGTCTGTATAACTCGGAGTATATTGTTTAACTTCTCCAAGTCTCAGTTTCTCGGTCTGATAAATGGGACTAGCAATGACCACTAAGGATGTAGATGACTGATTGCTAGCTTGAGAAGATCTAGAACCACCTAGATGACAAGCTCTGGCCGAGCCTGTGGGGGAGTGTTGATTAGGTTAGCTGAGTTAGGGTCTTGAGACTTCTAAATGTTCCTCTGTGCTAGGGAGAGTCGAAATGCTTCTGGCCAGTTTCTGGTTGGTTAACAT
>LOJH01060176.1:0-11162 GCA_001685095.1 Ellobius talpinus
CTGACTGCGAAGCCAAGGACAATGGCACTGAGTTTTGATTCTACTGCATGGACTTGCTTTGTGGGAGCCTAGTCTATTTGGATGCTCACCTTCCTAGACCTGGATGGAGGGGGGAGGACCTTGGATTTCCCACAGGTCAGGAAACCCTGACTGCTCTTAGGTCTGGAGAGGGACGAGCAGGGGGAGTGCGGAGAGTGGGAGGGAAATGGGAGGAGGGGAGGAGGTGGAAATTTTTAAGAAAGAAAGAAAGAAAGATAGAAAAGTAAAAGAGTAACTTAAGCATAGGCATTGTTTGCTACAGCTCTGATGATTAAAGTCATAAGATTGTGATTCATTGATCTTTACAAATATATTTCCAATTATGTGCTTCATATTATGTTTATTGATTACATTAGACATTTACCGACATGGCAGAGATGTTTATTTTGTTAAAAAGAATAAATGAGAACAATGTAGATCCTTCTGTATACATCTTAGACATCTGTAACTTCAAGTCTCAGACTTTCTTTTCTGAATATGCCAATATGATGGATAGTCTCTTTCTTCTCTGTTAACAGTGATTCTTTGCTTCTAGTTACTCAGGAAATGATATCCGGAGGAACTCTATGAACTTATGAAACATATTTTGGTAATCAACTTGACTCCTTACATACAGTCTTTAAGTTTCATCCCATTGTTTTCCCATTTATCTTTCACTTCTGTGACTTGGAGTGCCCTGTTAATCCCACAGATTCAAGAAGAATGATCACTGACTCAAATCATGGCCAAATTAATTAAAGCAAGCCTTTGTATTGATGTATATGGGCTATCTCTTCCTAAGGTGGGTTCAAGAGGTCATTGAAACTGGCAATACAGAATCATTTGTAGTTAATGTTACAGGTAGGACTAGCCCAATCTTTGAGAAACAGAAATTTCATCATAAATAGGAATGAGTTTAGTTTGTTTTGCTACGAGATATCTTTCATACTTAAGATGTAAGCAGGCTGGTTTACTGTGCATCACTTGGGCAAAGAGGCAATAAAAAGAACATATACAAGAATGTACTTATGTACTTGGATACAGAAAATCTGATCTGACGTTCTCCTTAAAGAGCATAAAATCCCTAAAGCAATTTCTTCCCCTACTCCTTTATTTATGACTATGCTTGACACCCATGTACTTCCCATAAATCTCCAGTATGTGAAATATACAACTTTTCAAGGGGCTCTTGGCTTATATACACTGACATTGGTCTCAGCATTTGCCCACATCTGGCATATTATAGAGCCAAATTATCTACAGAAGATCTGGAGGCTCTAGGAGCAGCGGTTTTCATACATATAATATTTTAATCTCATGAATCATAAAATCTCTCAACAAACTTAGTCAACTGTTGGCCCTATCACTAAAATATATTGCATCATATCTTATGTCTTTATTTTGTGAAAGTCAGTATTGCTTTTCTGGATTGTATTGCCATTTTCTGTCTGAGCACTGCATTCTAAGCTTAACACAAATACAATAATCTAGAACCACAAATTTTTCAATATAAGATAAATTTCATATGCGGCCCCAGTTTTACAACTATTTCTATAGTAGTCTCCATTATGGAAAATAAAGTCTTCAAAATAGCCTATTTGGGGGCCAGGGAGAAAAAAGTTGAAGATGAGCCTCAAATCTATGAGTGTGCACCAGAAATTTAAATAAACAAAAAAGTAGCATTATGGTTTTCTTAGTTAAGGTTTCTATTGCTGTAGTGAAACACCATGACCGAAAAGCAAGTTGGGGAGGAAAGGTTTTATCTGGCTTGTGCTCCAACATCAGTGTTTATCATCAAAGGAAGTCAGGCCTAGAATTCAAACAGTAGAAACCTAGAGGCAGGAGCTGATACACGGGCTCTGGAGGGGTGTTGCTTACTGACTTGCTCGCTATGGCCTGCTCAACCTGATTTCTTTTAGAGCCCAGTAGCACTAACCCAGGGATAGCACCATCCACAATGGGCTGGGCCCTCCCATATTAATCACTAAGAAAATGGAGGTATTTTCTCAATTGAGATTTCCTCCTTTCAGATAAACTCTAGTTTGTGTGCCAAGTTGACATAAGACTAGCCAGCACATGATGAAAGTCTTAAAGAGGTTTAGGATGTTATGATAATTAAGAAAATATGTTACTGACTTTCAGAGTTGTTTTATATTTTTTTGTCTAAATCATAGACAATTTGATCATCAAGGTAAATAATAAGATAACTTCTGCTTACAGCTAGAAGTAAAAAGAAGGTATGAAATTGCCTTCAAACATAAGCAAATCAAGCACTAGGCAAATACATTAAACTTTTTATCAAATACTGAAGGTAGGAATTATAGGACTGTGTTGCTTTAATAGAGCAAAAGTGAGCCTCCTACTGTCATGCCAAATTTCTGCTCTGTGGTGCTTTCCTGGGTTGAATTCTGGAAGTGTAAATGAAATAGAAAACTGAGGTCTCTGTGTCTGAGGACACAGGAGTGGAAGCATGTCAAATCTACAAGGCAGAACTATAGAGAGAAAGGACTGGTGTAGATAAAGAGATGCAGAAATGTGCTCAAGTCTTTTGTTGAATTTCAGTTTGCATATGGATAGGGAAGAATTCATAAGAACAAAAGGTAACTTCCAAGACAGTAATAAACTTGCACCTATAAATAGAAATTTTCTAGTGTTCACAGAAAGGCAGGCATGTTTATCCTTCTCCTTCTCCCATCTAGAACAAAATGTTTTTTAACAAATACAAGGTATTCAGTGGGAACTTTGGAAAGGAAATGACTTAGTAGAAGATAAAATAACTCTGGGAAGAAGTATTCTTTACAATATAGATGAGCAAACTATAGTCCTCAGTTCAAAACCACCAGTATCTGTAAATAAAGTTTTATTGAGACAGTCACAACCACTTATTACATATTAAAATATAACTATTTTTATCCAATAGTGGTATAATGAAACAATTACAATCAGGAGTAGAAAATATGTAATTTTTTTAAAAACGTGTTTTTTGGTAATTCACAGAATGAAATTTCCTGAATTCTGCTCTGATTTTAGCCTCACAATAAACATTTAAAATAGTTATGAAGTAGGCAAATCAGAACAGTAAGCAAATTGGCTGCTATCTAGGACAAAGTTCACGAGTATGTATATGTATGTATACACACACACACACATCAACCTTCAGCAGTCAGCAGGCCAATACTCACAATTAATGAATAGTTAGGAATATGTAATCTATATATAACTAGGGTAAAGTGCTAGAATGGAGAACAGCTGAGTAATGATGTTCAAAAGGTAAAACTTTTCAGACAGGAGAGAAAATTTCAAAAAAACTGTTTTTATGATGATTCTAATTAAAAATAATATAAAATATTATAAAATAGCTGAGATTAACGTTTTTAAATAATTGAAAATAAACACAATGAGCTTATTTATAAAAAGTTGTTTGAACTTCACTAATAACTCCATCATATCTATCATATCCTGATCATCCTTAAAGTTGTTCTTTCAGTTTTATTGCTGCTAAAGTTGTATGCATGCTTGGGGAGATGTCTGTTTACACAACTTGATGCCTTGAGTTGTGTCTATATTGTGGAGTGGCAGATTTGAACTAGCAAGTATGTGTGTGTACTGTTTCACATATATTTGATATTTCATAGTGGAGAAGGAGAGGTGCACCTAGGAAAGTCAGGGGAGGAGTGGCAAATATAATCAGAACATGTATAAAATTCATAAAGAACTAATTAAATTATTTAAAAGAAATAAAAAAATCAAAACAAAAATATTTTAAAACAGCTATTAGAAATATCATATTTTAGGTTAATTTAACAGGATATTCCCAAGAGTAAGCATCAAAAACTAGAAAAGAATCATTTAAGTCAACAAAAATCACTTCCAAAAAATACAGATTAAAAGCCAACTTTATAAATAAAATAATTCAGAATTGTTAGAAACTTAATTTTCCTAAATGAATCCATAGTGTAATATCCCAATCATACTTTTAGTAGGTGTTTTAAAGAATTAAAAATTTATTCTAAAACTTGTATGGAAATGCAGTTCTTAGCCTGAAATCTGGCAGACTTACAGTATCTGACATTAGGATATCTATAAATCTCTGTGGGAAAACAAGAGTTTTGTTCCTCTGCTTGAAATAATAATTTGTGAATCTGAAAGTTCACAGGCCCAATATGATCTTCCTCAATTTCTCTTCTATTGTTGTCTTCCAGGCAAGGACCATTGTATAGACACCTGGAGTTGGACAACCTTGGTTTAGCAGTTGTTGCAGCAGAGGGTACCATGGTCACGGGACAGCATGGAATATTTAAAAAGAACTGTGTTCAAAGGGAACTTTGGTCAAGTTGCTTAAGGGAAGGTGCAGTCACGGAGTTCTGCTTGGATCAGATACTATGGTGATGGATGAACAAGTATGACTAGGAGTTCAAATTCTTATCCAACAGGGGCAGAACTACAAGAGATTAAAGTTGTATTGGGTTGGACTTCACTTCTCCTCCTCCCAGGTCAAGATAGGGAGATGTTTTCCCATCCTTTTGGCCAATAAAATGTTCTTATTTACTTTATTCTTATATTATACCTGCAAGATAAATGTTTGTGTGTGTATGTGTGTGTGTGCGTGCACACGCACATGTGTTTTATTATTAATTTTAACACCTGTATCTTGATGTGGTATTGTTTGATGCTGATATCCCTGTGACACTGTTAATGCTGAATCAAACAACATGAAAGATACACTCTGCATAAGTACTTTAAAAGCAACGAGAAGATTCCCTAATTGTTCCAGACTAGGTCCTTGATATTAAGGATCACTTTTCCTTTTTGTACTTTGGTGTTGTGTTTATTTGCTTAGAGAGATGGATAGAGCAGCATATTTTTCATGTAACGTGAGGACAGAAACAAAACCAGTCAGAACTTCTGATTATTTTTAAAGCCAACTAACCACTCTAGATTGAATAATTGCTTTGAAAGAACCATAAGCATATTAAAGTCCTCATATTTATAATTTTTAAAATACCTTTCATTTATTCTCCTTGGGAAATTGTATAAAAATCTTAGAGAGAGAGACAGAGAGACAGAGAGAGACAGAGAGAGAGCTGCTAAGACTTTATTACTGAAGACACATCATATTCTGGTTGCAGGACAAAGAAAAGTCACACTGGCATGGGCTGGGAGCTTCCTCCCTGTTGGTTAGCATTCACAGTGCCAGAAGGTGTTATGCAGGCTGCTGAGGGAGCAATGTCATTAACAGTCTCACCCATCTGTGAACCCTGAGAGCTACAAGACTGACCTGTCAGGTAATAGATGCCCAGTGCTGCAGTGAGGCAGTTACCACAGGAGTAATCAATCACCATCTGACAGGATCAGGTTTGCTACACAGGAGGAATTCACGTCTGGTAATGGTGTCGGGAAGGAGGATGGTGGCCACAGACTTTACGAGGGAACTTACTAATGTTTTGATATATAGATATAAATGCTATGCCCGTGGATTAGTAGCACTTTCAACCTTGAACCTTTCAACCTTGAACCTTCTCTTTATAGTGGGCAATACTTAAGGCTGAGACTCATAACTGCTCAAAGAGATGAGAATAAACACCCACGTAGGTGTTAGCTCTTTCCCTCCCCAAACAAGTCATATATATTTCTCTTCCAAGGCTCAGGACTCACTGCACAAGAGTGAGCGAAAGGCTCACAGGAGCTGGAGGATGGAAAGAAATGCTGTGGAAAGCTGTGGAATAATTTCATAGCAGCACAGGTTACTTACACAAGAACTGTGACACACATGGCCCATCAACATTGTGTCAGGATTCGGGAAGAGATCATTGGGTCTCACACCTCCCTGAGAACATATATTAGTTATAGTTGCTGGAAGAGTGGAAGTAATGTTTCTTGGTGGTGTAGCCAATGGCAAATTGTTTGTGATCAAGTAAAAAAAAACTCAATCTGGTGCTCATACTGCAATAATAATTAAATGAACACACTACAAAAACAGGAACCTGGAAGGAGACTGGATAGGAAAAAGAAATTTAGTGGGAAGAGCAGAAGGATAAGAAAGAAAATAGGAAGATGTGAGCAAATTAAATTATGAAAGTGTAAAGAATAGTTATTAGTATGGAAGATGAAATACAAAAAGAAAGCCCATAAAGATGACCCTAATTTTGGAAGATTGTCTTTCCCAGATTTTCTTTCTTCTTTTTCTTTTGTTGAATACAAATTACATCTTTTTCTTCACACTTTCATAATTTTAATTCTATATTGGAAGAACACTGGAACTAGAAGTCCAAATATACCTACAAAAATAATTGTTTCTTAATGATTTAAGCTGGAATAAAGTCCTAATGCCTCAATTGTAAATAATTTATACACACTGAGTTTACAACTTATCATATTTACAAAAATAAGTAAATAGGATGGGCTTCTGAAATCTGAACCTTAACCATCCATAATAACAGAAATATGTTCCAGCATTTCTTTCCTTTCAAATAACTGAAAAAAAAGTATAATAATTTTTTATGGTGTTTCAAGTTACCTGACAGAGGCTTAGAGTATTTAAGGAGAATTGCTTCTGCTGTAGATGCTGCAAAGAGAGCAGCTGCTAGCAGACAGAGATTGAGTCTGATTTAAGGATAAAGCCTAAGATAAAAATCATTTTAGCAAAATTATATCTTGTGATTTTACAGAACAAAATTTATTGATTTTCTTTTCATGATTTTTTGTCATCCAACATTAGATATAATTCTCCAAGACTTTTTCTATTACTTTGTGACTTTCTGTCTCCTTTTAAAAACATTTAAACCCTTTATTCAACTGAAATGTACTTTGGGATTCTGAATGTAAGACACGGATTTTTAAGATGAAAAATGAGAACTGGAAAGGAAAGGATGATGCTAGTGTATTTATATCCAAGAGGAGAGATACAGACACACACACACACACACACACACACACACAAGATGAGTGCATGTGTTCCCACATACACTGTGTACACACATGCTAGTCTATTTGTTTAAAATCTTGAATAGATACACAAGAACTGAAAGATTGCTCTGAAACTCTGAACATTAATAGATATAGGAAAACATTTTAAATCAATTGTTTCATGCTAATACTATATGCAGTCATTAAATAAACATTTGTTTTATTTAAAAAGCAAAAACGGTCTACACTAGAAACATACTTCAAGACAAAGGATTGAAGAACAGAAAGCTCTCATTCGGGAACCTAGGACAGGCTGAAGCACCTTTGAGGAATGATAGCCTAAATTAGATGGCAAGAAGGTTGACAACATTTTTGCATGCCATGGTTTGGGAGGAATGGAAGGTTGTTTCTATGCTGAACAGTTGTGGAAGACTATCACACTTAAACTATCAAATTTAAGTCTAGAAAAAGAAATAAGAAATGGAATGGTCCATGACTGTATCTAGAATCAATATGAAATTGCCAGGCCAGTGTCAAAAGAGATGTTAGGCAGGAAGGTTGAGATTAATAAAATCTCAGTAATGTCCTGGCTCCCTCCTCTCTTATACTCAATTAATCACTAACACCTATTTATTTTGCTATTTAAATATCCCTTAAACAAATTTTTCTCAAACAGCTACATGGGACTTTTTTTCTTTCTTCAGCTAAAACAGGGCTCTGAAGTTAATTGCTACTTGTTCATTTTTATCTTGCTCCTATTTCTGTCTTCTCTTTCCAAAGTTTCAAAATGCAAACTAGATCACCTACATGTTTTAAAGTCCTTAAAACTTAAATGTCTCACTTATATCCTGGTGTAGGAGTTCCTTCTGTTTATGTGTTGCTTTCATTGGTTAATCAATAAAGAAACTGCTTGGCCTGATAGGGCAGAACTTAGGTAGGCGGAGAAGACAGAACTGAATTCTGGGAGGAAGAAGGCAGAGTCAGGAGAGACCCAACATGGAGACACCAGGTCAGACATGCTAAATCTTTCCCAGTAAGCCATTACCTCGTGGTGAATACAAATTAATAGAAATAGGTTAAATCAAGATGTGAGAGTTAGCCAATAGGAGGCTAGAACTAATGGCCTAGCAGTGTTTTAATTAATACAGTTTCTGTGTGATTATTTCAGGTGTAAGCTAGCNTTAGGTAGGCGGAGAAGACAGAACTGAATTCTGGGAGGAAGAAGGCAGAGTCAGGAGAGACCCAACATGGAGACACCAGGTCAGACATGCTAAATCTTTCCCAGTAAGCCATTACCTCGTGGTGAATACAAATTAATAGAAATAGGTTAAATCAAGATGTGAGAGTTAGCCAATAGGAGGCTAGAACTAATGGCCTAGCAGTGTTTTAATTAATACAGTTTCTGTGTGATTATTTCAGGTGTAAGCTAGCTGGGCAGCTGGAACAAAGGGCCCCCGCCCTCCATGCAACAATACCCTCTTGCCCCACTGTCTTGTTAAGGAAGGGAGAGGGAGACTGCATTGTTACATTTAGGTCAAGTGACTTCATTAACATGGCTCACATTCAGTTTAAAGTCCCCGAGGTGTTCACTCTAAACAGCCTTGTCTCTTACCCTCTTTCTCCTTAGCTCCCTGACCCAATAACTGATTTCTTGTAGCTCCCGTAATTGTATACAGGGTGGACCACTTCCCTCCCTTACAAAGTTTAGCTCCATCTAATTCATCTCCTGTATCTTCTGGTATGACCAGTAACACTGTCATAGAGCTGTAGCATGATCAGTGTGATAGGTTGTTGGGGAACATTATTTAAGGTGTGTTGCTTTTATTTATGCTGCAGTTGTTTAACTCTGTGAAGCTATGATTTTTTTTGCAAGTCTAAAACATCTGCTGGGCTAATAAGGAGCTGAAGGGTCAATAGCAATGCAGAAGCAAGAAGAGGCAGAGCTGGCAGGCAGAGAGAATAAACAGAGAACTGAGGAAGAGGTAGAGCAAGAGAACAAGGAGAGGAAGACATCAGGGGTCAGCTACCAGCTACACAGCAGGCCACAGAGAGAGAAGTAAAGAAAGGGATACAGAAACAGAGAAAGATAAAAACCCAGAGGCAAAAAGTAGTCAGAATAATTTAAGAAAAGCTGTCAAGAAACAAGCCAAAATAAAGCCGGGCATTCAAAACTAAGAACTAGCCTCCATGTGTGATTTATGTGGGGGCTGGGTGGTGGGTCCCTCAAAAAGCTGGAAGAGTAAAACACTACACAACAGTAGGTGTTATAGGAGTTTACAGAATGGCCCTGTGTCAGCAAGCTACATGGGTGAGAGAAACTTGCTTGTATCAATGCTATATATTAGCTGGGCAAATAAGAAACATAAAAAGAAATGAAGGAGCTGTGTAAATCTGAAGAGATAGCAAAGTAAGTGAGCAACAGCATTCTGAAAAAGGGCTGACTGGACAGTGAGTCAGCATATTTTTTGACAAAAGTGACAGCCATGGAGCTTAGCTTGATTGAAGAATTTGTAGATGGCAAAACTAAGGGCTAGACAAGCAGACAGTCATCAGCAACCATTCACTATGGGCAATTGCAAACAGTATGTCTTCCCTTTGTTCTGAAAATTCATAGCAGCTGTACAGTTTGTTCAAAATATATATTTACAATTTTAAGCATTTTTTATTATGTCAATAAAGAAAATTCCTGTCACAATTTTAGTTCAAAATGCTTTTATAGAATTTGATTCTATAATAAAGCAATGTCCATTTGTAAGCCTTACTGGCCCAATTAAAACAAATTTTACTTAATGTTACTGAGGCATTTATCATATATAAATATATATGAGAAAATAATATAAATATATATATATAATATAATACATAAAGACATATATAATATAAATGTGGGGACATAAAAGAAATGAGACTGTTTAACCTAAATACTATAAGTAGGAATCAAAACAAATCTATATTATTTTATTCAATAATACCATTTATTCAGTATATTTTAACTAAAATAAGTATGCTTAAATTAATTTCAGTTGAATTGCTTGAGACTTTGTGCACATGATTGGTAGTGGTATAAAATTTTTATAGCAAAGCTAGATTATAGGCTTTTTCCCTTTGAATGCTTATTATTTAGCTAAAGTAAATTTTTTCAATATTTTTGAGTTTAAGGAATATTATGTAACAGACATATTACAGGTATATTAAAAGTAGGAAATACAGTTAAAGTGACTGATGAAGCCAGTCACAATTTTATAACTCTATACCATGAGTTATATCAGGCACTTAGAAACATTATCTAAGATACACATAACCATTGTAAGAATGTTCATTATCTTTATTTTGGACTCTGGAAATTAAGGATAAGCAAGCTAAAATGGCTCTTTGTGGTGGTGCATGCCAGACTGAAGAAGAATGCCTTCCAGGCCAAACATGGTTACATATTAAGACTCTGCCTCAAAAGAATATTAAAAGAAAAAAATTAGAGAGAGAGAGAGAGGATGATGATGATCATGGAAGGCAAGTAAAAGGAGTGTTGCAGAAAGGAAGGAAATGAAAACAAAAGTGAAATTTCTTAAGTTATACTGTCTGTTTCTAACTCGAATTTTGTAACATTATTATATTTATCTAACATGTACAAAACAAAATGACACAGTAACAAACATCTCTTGAATACTTATTCTATCAAGTGAGCCTTCTACTAAAACATAAGTAAGTTACATTAAACAATTGTTAGAATCCTTCTATGAGGTAGAACTACTGGCATTCCAAGCAGTTCTTATCATATTGTCTTAGAGCAGCAGTACTGATTTTATGATACCAAACAACCAATGTGAAAAACCCTTTTTATCCAATATAAAAAAAACTAAATTCTTAGTCTCATGCTTTCTTGTCCCATTGTATTTGGGTAAGGGTCTGAGAAGAAGAAAGAAACAATTTGAAAACACTGGTTCAAGCCTGAACAGGCAGAACCTTTATGACCAGAGGATCCTTGCTCAAGCCTCACCAGGGAGAACATTCTGTGGGGGGGGTATGGTTCTGTGAGGGCAACATGACTAACACAACTAAATGCTTCATGCAGACCTCTTCTGCCTCTCAAGGATGAACATTTTCATTTAAATGCATCTTCATTTAAAGCATGAGCAGAGGTCATACATAGTCCAGAGAATGATAAACGGCATTCCTGAAAGATAGACTGTGATGGAGGAGGGTCATCTGTCTATGTGTTACTTTCATTGCTTAATAAAGAA
>LOJH01060179.1:0-11162 GCA_001685095.1 Ellobius talpinus
CTTTGGAAGAGCAGGCAATGCTCTTAACCGCTGAACCATCTCTCCAGCCCCTTTATATTCCTTTTTAGTTCTGGGATTAAAGGCATGCACCACTACCACCCCAGTTTCTATGGCAAACTAGTGTGGCTACTGGGATTAAAGGTGTATTCATCACTGCCTGGTCTGTAAGGCTGACCAAGGCAGCAGTTTTACTCTCTGATCTTCAGACAAACTTTATTTATTAAAATACAAATTAAATATCACTACAGACCAGGAATAAGGAAATCTGTTGTTGTATTTCCATAGTATCGTGGTGACAGCTGTGACCACAAACAGCCCCTGGATCCAGCCAGAGACACCATAGGAGACCCACCACAAGTGAGGCTGTGCTCGTCCAGCCTGCCTGGGGTAGACTGGGTCAGCTATACCATACCCTGCTCTCTGACCATCCTTGAGCCCAAGCCTGGCAAGGAGCATCCTGATTGGAGAGCAAATGCCCTCAGCATAAGAAGAGAGAACTAAGTTGGGGTCCTTCTTTCTCAGTCCCCACCCCCCACCCCCCGCTTGAAGATGACCCAAGGCTGCCCAGCTGCATCTGGTGAGTCGCAGTGTTGAGAAACAAGTCAGCCCCTGGTGCATGAAGGTCAGATAGCCAGCAGCTGACTCCGTGCTGAGGAAAGGGGTGCTGCCTGTCACCCCACTTCTCTCACTGCAGCCTCACCAGCCCTCTGTTGCTCACCCTGCACCAATGGCCATGCGAGATTCCTCTCACCTCCATGGTCTGGCCACCTTTCTCAGAACATTCCTGACACTCTATATAAATTTGTGCGAGCCTAGAAACTGCCTTGTAGTGGTTCCTTAGCAGCGGGGTGGTGTTCTCTCTGCTGCGGTCCTTTGATGCATTCTCAGAGAAGCTGTTGTTAAGAGACTCCAAGGCAGCAGGCTTACCCTTCCCAGTGCTCAATTCTAGGATGGCCTGGCAGCTTCCAGCCCCACTGCTGCCAGTCATGCAGGCAGGACCCCAGGCCGGCCTGAGAAGGTCAGTCATTGCTTGTCAGCAGCTATGTCCAGTCCTAACAAGGGCCTTTGCTGGGGTCCTGGAGTCTCCTTCAGGACCCTCTCCAGCCCGCTACACACCTGCCCACCTAACTAGACTTGGCTGCTTGCTTGTCCCGACCTGGACATTCTTTTTTCATTTCCATTGTGCCTGCAATCCTTTATTCATGCATATGGTTAGCAGTTCCCTGCACTCAGACAGGCTAACCTCTTAGATATAGAGTATAAACTGTACGTTCTCAGTTCATGTGCAGTCCCTACTGCAGAGTAGGCACCCAGTAAAGGTTTGCTGACTCAATGTGTGAACAGGTGAAACTAAGTATTTCAGAAGCAATGTCAAGGTCTTCCTAATACCCACAATTTGTTTTATCTGCCTTCCTTGGGTGTGCCCTCAGTCTTAACAACTGGATAAAAGTAGTCTTCTCACAAGGCCCTGCCATCACTTCACTAAGTTTGTTCTCAAAGAGCAAAGACTGGCAGAAGAGAGAGGAGAGAGAGAGGAGAGAGAGAGAGAGAGAGAGAGAGAGAGAGAGAGAGAGAGATCTGTGCATGTTCAATATAGATTTTTTTCCAAATATTTTTGTTGACCCTGCAGATACAGGACCTTTGGTTGTGGGACCTGCAGCTGTGGACAGTTGGCTGAAGCACAGGTTGAGGTGTAGTTTCACAGTTCTGGAGGCTAGATAGTCAGGGTGTCAGTGGAACTGATTTCCTCTGAGGCTGGAGGAAGAATATGCTTCCCGGATGGATTCCTCTAACCTCTCAGATTGTGTGTGTCCCTGGCATGTCCACATTCTTCTTGATTTTCTTTCTGGGCACATCTGTCTCTGTGTTCAATGTTCTCTTAAATAAGGACATCAAATACCTTATAGTAGGGGCCCTCTACCAGTTTAACTTGTTGCAAATAATACAATGCTCAAAGTGTTGTGGGGATGAGGTGTTCAACATCTTTAGGAGGAGTCACAATGCAACCAGTAACAGATATTAAAATGTGAAGCTGTCCAAAGCTTTAAAGTTGATGAATTATGGCCTGGCCTGGGATCCTCCAGCTGAATAGATTCATGCATCTATCTTCATACACTCTACTAACCAAATCTCAATGCCTAAATGTGTAACATAACCCTTCAGTTGTGTATGAGACTGAAATAGCAGCAAAATTAAATCAAGCCTTAGATCCTTGTGAGGAATAGTAGTAGAGGTCTATGAACCCAGCTATTCAGGAAGAGCCTGAGTTTAAGACCCTGCTGGGCTTTATGTACCCGGTTTAGGATCTGGAGGGACAATTTCCTGAGACTCTTGCTCTAATTTGCTTTTTGTTGTTGTAAAAAAACTATTGACCAAAACCAATTTGGGAAGGAAAGGGTATTTCAGCTTACACTTCCACGTCATGGTCCATCACTGAGCGAAACCAAGGAAACATCTCCAGCAGGATAGGAACCTGGAGGCAGGAACTGATGTGTGTGTGTGTGTGTGTGTGCATGTGTGCATGCTGCTTGCTGGCTCACTCTCTGTGGTTTGTACAGCCTGCTTTGATACAGAATCCAGGATCACCTGCCTAGGGGTGGCACTACCCATAGTGGTCTGGGCCTTCTTACTTCTATCATCAGGAAAATGCCCCAAGCCCACAGATCAATCCAATAGAGACAATACCTCAATTGAGATTCCCTCTTCCCAGATATGATTATGTTTGTGTCAAATTGACAGAAATTAACCAGCACAAACCCATTTCAAAATAAAAATGTAAAAATAGGGCTAAGGCTCTATCACACTGCTAGACACCCCCCCTCTCGTTTCTCTGGTTTGTTTTTTGAGACAGGGTTTCTCTGTATAGGCCTGGCTGTCCTGAGACCTGTGGTCCCTGTTACACAGTTAGTTTTGCAGCTCCTGAAGCCCCCACTGATGGGAAACACAAGCCAGGAGGAAGGGGACACCTGGGTTGTGAGCATCTGTTGAATGAAGGAAGAAGAGGGAGGGTGATTCAGGCTGATTAATGACCAGCTGAGTCAAGGGCCAGCTTTTAAATAAACCCGACCCTCCCTAAACCACAGAAGACCTGGCCCAGGACCTTGGAGGTGGCAGAATTCACATCCTCATCAGTACTGAGCCAGAGTCAGGGCCCTGATGGGAAAGGGGTAAACCCACTCAGATGGTCCCTTAGTGAGGAAAAGAACTTCTCTCATCGGCAGAACTTCAGGCAACACAGCTGGTTCTTCATTTGAAGAAGAAACCTGACCCAAGTTTAGCTATTGACATGAAGTAGCAAACAGCTTGGCAGCTTGGTCATGGCCTGAGAAACAAGACTGGGTATTCTATGACGTGGCTCCCACACAGTAGATGGATCCAGAGAGCGAGTATCAGGTGAAAGGATTTTGGCATTTCACATTGATGCCCATCAGAGAGCACCCAGTACAGGGCTGGCACGAAACCACAGGAGAGCAGGACCAGTGTTTGTCCTTGGGAAGCTGAGCGCTGTCACAAGGAACTGGGAAGGGTAGACATGATTGTCAGAATACTGTGCTGGCCAGCAGAACTTGAACTTCCACCAAGACTGGGATCATTGTGTGTATTCCCAGGGATGAAATGAATAGCAGCCAAATCTCCAGACTGAAGTCAAAGTTCAAAACTAGACTACTGGGCTAGAGAGAGGTGGCTCAGCAGTTAAGCACATTGGCTGCTCTTAGAGGGGACCCAGATTCAATTCCCAGCACCCAGGTGGCAGTTCAAAACCATCTGTAACTCCAGGTCTAGGGAATCCAGTGCCCTCCAAAGACAGGGAAAACATGTGCACATAAAATTAAAAATAATGATAATAACAAAATGATTTTTAAAACTAGAGTCTATTGATTGCACAGGAAGTCAGAGTGTTCCCAGGAAGACCTTGCGATGTTGTCACAGTTACAATGACATAATCTTCTCTTACTTCCTCCCTATAGACGCCTATGGCCTTTTACTGGGAACACATGTCCACTGGGAAGATGGAAATGTCAAAAGCTTTTAGGGCCTTTCAGACATGGGCTCTGAAATGACATTAAGCCTGAGGACATTTTTTAGAAAATTCTTAGAAGAACAAAAGGTTACTGTGCTCAGTCACCAAGAAGGCCCATGGTAGTCAAGGAGCATTTGGCCCAAGTCTGGATCTGAAGCTTTACCCTGTAGTTACTCCCCAGTCCTGGAGTGACAGGGACAGACAGAGGGAAAGCCCCTCACTCTCTCTACAGGCCCTCTGACGCATGGGCCCCACAGTAGTGCTGCAATGTGTTTTAGTCAGACAGGACCTTTCTTCCAAAGCCTAGCTATAAATGACCAAGTACCCAGCATGCCAGACCCTTGAAGTCATCAAACTTCATCTAGGACAGTGGCTCCAAGTTCATTGTCTCATTCCAAAGACATTTAATGGCACAGGTCTTCATGGGAGTATGCAAAACAGAACTAGGCTTGAGGAAGAATTATTACAGAAAAGTGAGAAATTACACAAAGGGGAAAAAACAGTGAGAGAAACTCCCAGGAGTTGGGAGGGAGTTTCAGTTAAGGAAAAGATCGTCGATTTCCTTTTGTCTGGTGTTTCTACAGAGCAAGCGCAGAGTGGACACAGACAGAGGGAACCGCTTTAGAGATTGGTTCACTCCCTGGATGATCATGGACCAAGCCAGTGGAAGGGTCTATGTGCTCTGTGATGTTCGTGCACTGTTTATGAGCTGCCCACACAGGGAGGAGCAGTTGAAGCCCCCTCAGTCCATCTCTGGCTCCAGCTTTGACCTCGGCTGTCTGCCAGCTCTTAGTCGCTTGGCCAGCCTTGCTGCCCCTACCTTGCAGGCATCTCAAGTGCTATTGATTGCACTGCGCTGTCTTTGTTCCCCTGTTTACCGGGTCAGCTTGCCCTTTACCACCACAGAAAGTTAACTCTAACCCAGCCTCCAGGATATAGCCACAGCCAGTCTTAGTGTCATAGTATGTCACATTCAGTTCTTGTCTATAGGGTGGCCAGGGGTGGACCTAGGTGGGAACTTGTTTTCAGCCATCCTTACTGTGGAGTCTATCACCGTGAGCTGCATTAGAAGCAAGAATGCATGAAAAGACAAGAGTCTTTTCTAATATATGTTCCTCGTGGGGGGGCTTTGGGGGACAGCTGGTCTGCTTATCATTGGTACAAAACCCTGTCCCTCCTCTTAACTGTCTAGCTTGATTATTTCATACCCACCCACAGCCCTATTATTCATCTTCTTCAGTGCACTAACTCGGCTGTGTTAACCCCTAATCATCCTTTTAACCCCGGGTTCTGTTTACACTATAAAATATGTGAACAGCTTGCAGCTTTCACTGTGGGCCCTCTTACCTTACTGCCTACAGAGAGCAAGCTCCTGCCCCACCCCCAAAGAAGCTTCAGAGACCTCAGTCACTGCAACAAGAATGGTCTGATGTGAGGTGGGCCGACTGCTGCCTTCCCCATTTGGCTTGACTCTTTGCTTGGGAGATACGTCTTGAGTGACTTAGAGAATGACAAGGGATTTCTGTACATTTGATATGCCTTCAATCTGTTGTTACAGATGTGGTTCAAGAATGTGCCAGATGCATTTCCAGACTTCAGCATACAGCATGGCTCTCAGCACCTGGCCTTCTTTGCATTAATTAACTGTTTCCCTCATCCCTAAAAGTGAGCATGTTAGGGTCCAAGTGAGACTATGGCCGAGTCACCATGATCACGCTCTGGCTGGCTGGTGGGTTTCTCCATCCTCGGGAACAACAAGAGGGTAGCTGTGAGCTGCACAGGAGTCCTTCGTTGCTCCTCTAGAACTATTTGCCCCCTTTCCTACCAAGTTCTATGTCCACGAAGATGACCTACGGACTCTGGGTGAGTTAGATTTTTGTCAACTTGGCACAGTCTGGGAAGGGGGAACCTCAACTGAAAAAATTGAATCCCCCCATCAGATTGGCCTATAGGCAAGTCTGTGGGACCATTTTCATGACTATTGATTGAAGTGGGAGGCCACAGCCCATTGTAGATGGTTCCACCTCTGGGAAGTGCTCCTGAGTCATGTAAGAAAGCAGGATGAGCAAGCCATGATGGGTAAGCCAGTAAGAAGCATTCCTCCATGATCTCTGCTTCAGTTTCTGCCTCCAGGTTCCTTCCTTGAGTTGTGGCCCCAACTCCCTTCAATAAAGGACCATGGTGTGGATGTGTAAGCCAAAGAAACTGTTCCCTCCCCCAAGCAGCTTGTTGGTAATGGTGTTTGGCACAGCATAGAAAGCCAACTAGGACAGGCTCCTAGCCCTCTGTCCGCTTTTCCCAGTGAGAAACATGCTAAGAGGACAGGAGGGACTGAAGAGAGCAGCGCTGGCTTTCTCCCTGGCTTCTGCTCTCCTTATGGAGAACGGAGATGGCCCTGTGCTTCTGCTAGCCTGTAGAAACTGTCCTATGGCCCTCTCCCACAGCTGCCAGCCTCACCGGATTCTAGCGAGTACTCCCCAGCCCTCTCCTTTGGCCTGGTTGCCAACAGCTACCCTATTCTGCAAACACCAGGGTGTGGGCCTTTGGATTCTTAGCCACCTCACCTTTGCTGACGGTCTTCTCACTACATTTTCCCTTTTTCTTCATTCGAAAGTTCCACGGGCTTCCTATTGACACCTTGGCCTACTCGACTGTGGAGTGAGTGACTTAATCCATTCACCTGGTATTTCTTTGGTATCACTATCTGAAGGAATCAGGGTTATCCAGAAAGACGGCAGCAGTAGACAGGAGGGGGAGTGAAGGGGAGGAGAAACAGAGAGAGGAGGAGAGGTAACGTGAGACATAGGAAGGGAAATGGCTCATGGGATTATGGAGACAATGCATCCCTCACAGGTCAACTGGGGACCCTGAGAGGCAGGTCACATAATTCAGCGCAAGTGGAGACTGAAGGAACAGTTTCTGTGGTATAGTGCAGCAATCTCCTCTTAATTGAAAATCTCTACCCTGGACTGAGGCTCATTAAAACTGAGAAGGAAACAAAAGAAGGCTGGTGAAATCAGCAACTCACAAATCTCAGAAAGTCCCTGAAACTGTCAAGATTCATAAGTTCTGTCCCCAAGGTTATGTGAGCAGTGAGAAATCCTGAGGAGGATTGATGCTCTGAACAGCTGAGGTGACTTTGAGCCTTGCCTATAGCTTCAAAGAGCGCGTGTTTGTGAGTTGTCATGGGCTTTCAGTGGTGCCCACAGGGCTCCCCTGCTCCTATATGTAGCCCTTCACCTATGTCCTTATAAGTAGCCCAGAAAGACCCCTGGCTCACGGGGTCAGACTCCAGTGGAGTCATTCTTTAGTCTGCCATCAGTGACTTCTCTGGGATAAATGGATGATTAGTCACAGCTCCCCAGGTACGGTCACACAACAGGCAAGCCTGGGTCTCTGACGTCCAAAGGCCATAGAAGATCGCTTTATAGAACCCAGTTCCCCTTCCTGTGTGTGTGTTCTCTGTAGACCCTGGCTGGTTGGCTGCACCCACCCACCCCCACTGAAGGCACATCCTCCCCATGTAATCCAGTGAATCTCATGATCCACTCTTCCACATTCTAACACACCTTCACAGACACTCCCAGAGCTCACATATCGTGAGTGAGTTTTCTGGGCATCCCACCGCTGGGTCCCCTTGGTACCTGAAATAAACCATCATACCATACAATCTGTACTAGGCCTTGAGGATGCCATTGAAGCAAAACAAGATGTGCTCACTGCCTTGGAGCTTTGTGGAAGAGATGGGCCTAAATGCAAACGTCACTCAAACGGGAAAATGTCAAATGAGGCAAACCCGGGAGCTCCATGGCAGGAGAGGGACCTCTGCTACTGGGAGAAGGGACAGCATGTACAGAGGTACTGAAAGTGTACAAAAATATCACATAAGGAAAGTAAGAAAGACTCATGTGGAAGAGGCTGGAGAAACTGGGGCCTTTGCAGGCCGTAGGCCAGGCCTGTAAGGCCTTAGAAAAGACGTTTTTCTAATGAAGCACGCAAGCCACTGGGTGTGTGAACAGTGGCTCACAAATGTTCCATGGCTGATGCCTTCTGAGACCCATGCCCTCCTACAGTCCTTTCCTTTGAGTGTGGTCACTCAGTGATTCTCTGACAATTTCAATTGACAGACTCCAGCAGCAGTCATGGGGTGACCCTGCTGAGTCTGGGTTTCAGAATGGACTGTGGCTTCCATTCAGAGTACTCTTTGACTCCTCGTTTCTTACTGACCAGCTGCCATGCTGAGACAGTACTCGGACAATAGAGGTGATGTCCTATGTCACATCCAGGCCTAATGGTGCTGTGAGTGTGAGCCCGGTGACTCACATCTGCAAGTCTGGCTCAGCTGAGCTCTCCAGTGGCTGAAACAGCACCCTCTGTAAANAAAAAAACTGCCATCTCCTGTGAGACCGAAAACACGTGCACTGTCTTAGTTAGGACTTGTATGGCTGTGAAGAGACACCATGACCAGGGCAATTTTTATAAAGGAAAATGTTTAATCGGGGCTGGCTTAGTTTCAGAGATTTAGTCCATGATCCTCGTGACAAGAAGCCTGGCAGGATACAGGCAGACATGGTGCTGGAGAAGGAGCTGAGAGTCCTACATCCTGACCCACAGGCTGCAGGAGACTGCCACCTAGACCTAGCTTGAGCCTATGAGGACTCAAAACCCACTCCCACAGTGACACACCTCTTCCTACAAGGCCACACCTCCTAAACACATGAGTCTAAGGGGTCATTCAGATTCACACCATCACAAGCACTAACCAAGTCATGCCCAGTCAAGCTAGCCCTGCCTAGGCTACTAGCTCACAGAAAAGGGTGATAAGTATTTGCTCTTTTGAGTTGTCAAGTTTGGGTATCATTTTTTTATGCGAAGAATGAATCCTGACAAATAATGGAACCCATCAATTTACAGGACTGAAAGGGTAATTTGGGCTCGCAGTTTTCCAGCTTCTACCTGTGACTGATGGGCTCTACTGTTTAGGGTCTGGGGTGAGTCATCGTGGCGGGGGCATTGCGAGAACTGGCTGCTCATCTGATGGAGGCTGGAAAGCAAAGAGAAAGACAAGAAGGGGCGAATGTTCCAAATCCCTTTCAAGGGCTTGGTCCTGTGGACCTAACTTCCTTCTATTAGCCCCAACCCCTAAAGGTTCCACAGATTCCCAGTACCCTTGACTGGCAGCCAAGCCTGTAAAGAATGCACCTGAAATCACAGCAGTAGCTAGCTAGCACTCGCTCCACAGGACGAGCTTGTTCTATCAGCAAACAGTGAGGCCCCACTAAGCGCCAGGCACCTCGTAGGTGCTTGACAGCAGGCGCTGAAGTGACTTACGTAGCTGTTTCAAAAAGGGAAGTGTAGGAGCTTGGCTTGAAGTTCAGAAGGAACAACAGAGGACACAAGAAATGGTCCTCTCCCTACAAGAGACTGGCTAGCTTGCCATGACTTAATGTCGCCAGTGTTTATTGCCCCCACCCCCGCAAAAGACTGATAAGCAGATACATAGGCTCATACCCCATTCTAAAGTTGCTTTTTCTCATAGCCATATATCCTAAGGAACACAGAGGGTTCCTTTGGCTATTTTTTACAGCTATATAGAATTCCATGTATAAATGTGTCCTTCATCCAGCACCTCTTGACTCAATGTTAGATTGTTTATAGCCACGTGCATTACAAACTGTTGGAGACATCACCACAGAACTCCACACTGGAAGTACCTAGAAGTGGGTCAAACCATATCAGGATGTGTAACTTTGACCAAACTTGCCAATTACCATGGCAACAGTACTGTGGACTAGAAACCTCCTCATTTACAGGTCATGGTTCAGATAACAGTGTCTGCTGGCCAATGCCCCCCCACACCCCAAACCATCAACAGTGTTATAAAATCATTCTCATCTCTGTCAATCCGGTCAGTTAGAAATGGCAGCTGTGGGGGAGGGGGCGTGGCCTGGGGCTAGCCTGCTTCATTGTGTCTGAGGGAGAAAATCTTAACTGTGCTTCTGTGATGCCTATAGCACAGGTGTGCTGTAAACAGGATCATAAAGAAACAAGTACCCAAATGCATGGCAGTCCTTCTGCCAAGTGCAGAACAGATTGCAGGGACCAGAGGGGATGCTGCAAGCCCAGTTGAAGGGGGTGGAGAGATAGAGGACAGCAGATGGACTGGAAGCTAAAGAAAGAGGCCTTTGTCAGCTGCCTGTGTGTGAGTGTGTGCATGCTCTTAGCAGGAGGGCTGGCGAGGGAGCGGCCCTGCCAGGATTCCTCTTCATTCTCTGGCTTGTGCAGTGAGAGAGAAGATGATGCCCTTCCTGGAGAACGGCAGAGCTGAAGGAGGGCCAGGCTGAGGAGGAGGGTGCTCCAATATGTTTCCACGGTTACCATGAGAACCCTGAACTTGCATTTACTATATCCTGTGCCTTCCTCCTACGCCTTAGTGGAGTTTCACATTTTTAACACATGTCTGAGATTGAACATATTTCAAATACCAAGCCAGTAAACCACACACAGAGACCTGCCAGGCCATCTATAGCGTGCAAATTGTGAGGGCTCATTTGCATGAGAAGGCAGTCAGTGGAGGCTGGGAACACCAGAGGGACTGCTGGAGTAACTTCTGCTAAGGGTACACAGAGGCAGGCTGCCTGAAATTGCTTTTCCTCTATTCTTACCGGCTTGGGATATGTAAAGGTCTTGGGTTTTCTGTGGTCTTTCTGAGCCACACTGTGTGACATTGGTGTTCTCTGGTTGGCTGCACCAGACTCCAGCTAAGTCCTAGAGTTTGCTCTGGGTAGTGAGAAAAACAACTACAGAGAAGAAAACATAGCGGTCACAATGACACTTGGAACATCAGGCCCTTACTTCAAAATAGCAGCTACATTAGATGGGTGGTCTTGTGTGCCCATTCATGTGGTATTTTCCCGGGAACCCCACACTTCTCCCAATGCATCAGCTCAGATTCTTGGCTGTGAGTACTAACCCCAGCTGGCAAAAATCAGGGCATAAACCATTTCCTGCACACCTTTGATCCTAGCACTTGGGAGTCAGAGACAGGTGACTCTGAGTTCAAGTCCAGTCTGGTCTACAGAGTTTCAAAACAGCCAGGGCTAGATAAAGAGACTCTTACTCAAAAAAGAAGAGGAGCAGG
>LOJH01060183.1:0-10888 GCA_001685095.1 Ellobius talpinus
TTATAATAATAATAATAATAATAATAATAATAATAAATCATAAATAAATAAAGTATTGCTTGAAATGGAAAGAAAAAAAGAGCCTTATGATATCTTCAAGCACTGTGAAATCAAATAATCAGAGAGAGTTTTTTGATTAGGTTAAGACTGATTTCTGTTGAACTCAAAGTGGTCACACCCATGCATTGGTTCACACCCTGGAGACAAACTCAATAAATAAGCCATATTCAGGATGTCAGCAGTGCTTGAAATTAGGCAATTGAATTTAGAAAAGCAAAGGACAAGGAAAATATCTATACAGAGTCTTTAAGGAACAAGGACACTAAAGAAAGCCTTAAATGCCCAGGAAAACATATTGTACCAAATCAGTGGCAGTTGTCCAGTGAATCTTCATCAGGTAGTGAGATGTCTATCCCGTTTATGCTCCTCTGCCGGACAGGACGGAATCTCCTTCTGCCCATCTTCCTCAGGCACCCCAACTCCAGCACTTAGAGGTGCATCAACGGTCTCGGTACAGATGGTGGCTCTGAGAACAAGCCCCCAAAGAAGACTAAGAAATAGAATTTCCTGCTTATTAGGGCAAAAGACCAAATAGATCACTATGACTCAAGGGGGGAACCGGAGACTTGTGCAAAAAAGCAGGAAAACAAGTCAAACTACCTAAGCGTTCTCTACTGCAGAGGCTGTTAAAAGACAGAAGACTGTTACTTTATAGATGGATCTTAGGAGGTTTCTTGATTCTTTGTTTGTTTGTTTTGTATATTAGATGTGTATCTTTAGAACATAACGACATCTGAAAACAATGAATCTGTTTCTGTGATAAAACCCATTTCTTCTCTTTGATAACTGATCACCACTCTTGGTTGCATGCTAAAATAAGTATGTGTAAGATTTTCAAGATAATGGATCAGAATATCAAGTAAGGAATTTCTCAAGCACTTGGATTATCTTTAGTATGTGATAATACATTGTTATTACAAGTATTGTTTTCTAACTATAAATTAACATACTCTTATATATTGTTTTTATTGAGCTATATATTTTCTCCACACCCCTCCCTTTCCTCCCTCCTCCCCTTTTACCCTCTCCCATGATCCTCCAGATTAACATACTCTTAAGTTTGGCATCTGTTCAGCTAATTATTCAGATACTTGGTTTTGAGTACATAAGTTCAAGAAAACTAATATATAGATGCTTCAACAAAATTGATGGAGATTGTTGTCTCTGTGTCTTACAGACAGACTGAAGAGCATGTGGTGGGTTCAGCAATATGGTCCTAGCATTTAGTTATGGTGGGCAACCAAGAGCGATGACAATAGTGCTGTTCTGGGTGTCTCTGAGGCCTTTCTGAGCAATAGTTCCTAAGGACTTAACCTGTGCATGGCACTGAAGTTTTCATTTAATATGTATTTTTTTCTTCTTCTTAAATTCTCTTAAAGAACACATACAAACACACACACACAATATCTTACATATTAGTGTGGTTTAATGTCTTCTTAATAAATCCTTAGCTCTGGTTAATTCTTTGCCTACTCTCTCTTTCCCAACCCCTCTCCATATTCCTATTTAAATCGTTATCTCCAAGTACTCTGTCCTGTTCATTCATATCAAGTACGTCAATCCATATTCCTTTACACGTATTTTAACTTGTATTGCAAGAAAATAAGTTCTCATGAAGCTTCTTCATGTATCCATCATTTTAATTTTCTCCTTTCCCCTTACTTCTACATCACCATCACTCTACTACTTGCTCAAGCCCTTCTGTCCCTTCCATTCCTCTTTCTACATTCATTTGGTCTACATTCTAATATGTCTCTAAATCCAACCTCAATTTCCAGAATTTTAGATGTCACATAAACTTCATGTTAAAAATAGAAACAACCTGACAGCTATCAGAAACAGACTACAAGCATACTAAATAGTTCAATGTATGTAATTTTAAGAATGTGTGCATCATTTATTTTTCTTTTACTGTGGAAAAATACCACAATAAAAGAGGACAAAAGATAAATGAGAACAAAAAGTTTGTGTGGATTCATATTTTCTTAGGAGAGTCCAGCATTTTTGGGTGTAATTACAGCAGTCAATTAGAGCAGGAAGCTAAGAGCTCATATCTCCAGTAGAGAACACAAATCAGACAGAGCAAATGGGAAATGGACACAGCCATAAATTCTCAAAGCCCACCCCCCAGTGATGTACTCCAGCTAGGTTATACATTCCTATACAGTGCCAAATATTTGGAAGTTATTTTATATTTTCAGGCAAATATTTGTGTGTTTTATACAAAAGCGCACTTCTAAATCCAAGATTATAATAAATTTTATGTGACATATATTTGCAATAATTATTCAGATATTCAATTTATGATTGTGATATAAATTTTAAATATATTGTAAGTGGGATGCTATGGCACACTGAACACCGAGTACTATTTTATAATAAAATAAATTATATGCTGTTGAACAATAGATATTCTGGGTCATTTTTTCTTCTGTCATCATTGACAATAGCTTTTTTTCTCATAAACTATATCTTCATTATGGTTTCCCCTCCCTCTACTCCTAGATTCTTCTCGTCTCACCTCCCATCCTGATTCACTGCCTGTCTCTCATTAGAAAACAAACATGCTTGTATATGATAATAATAAAGTTAAAAAATATGATAAAACAAAACCTCATTTATTGGAACAGGACAAAAGAAACAAACACAAAGAAAGGAAAAGAACCCAAGAAAAGGCATGTGATGGATAGATATGCAGAGACCCATTTATTTGCACATTCAGGAATCCCCCAAAAATACTTAACTGGAAGCTATTATGCTCAACGGATCTGTAGGGTAGATGAAAGAAAGAAAACATGTAAGTAAAACCAAATTAAACATGCAAATAAATAAATAAATAAACAAACAAACAAACAAATAAATAAATAAATAGAGTAAACAAGTCTTGATATCACACTATGAGAAAGAAACCTCCAACGAGGCATTTGAGTTCATTTTCCATTGACCACCTACTGCTGAGTATGGTGTCTACTTAGACGCCCTTGTGTAAAACTAAATTTTTATTTGTAAATAGTTATAAATTAGAAACAGCTTTGGGGTTGACATGGGACATATGTCTGCTTATCCTTTTACCTCTAGTGTAGTATTCCATCTAGTGCAGACCTCTGAAGGCCCTGTATGTGCTGCCTCAGTCTCATTGAGTTCATATGTACAGATGTTGTTGGCTGAGAGCTTCTTGTTTTCTTAGTGTCCTTCATCCCCTCTGGCTCTGACAGTCTTTCTACCTCTTTGTAGTGCTCCCTGAGTTTTTGGGAGGGATTTGCTGGAGACAGCCTATTTGTTAGTCATTTGAATTTCCTTTGTTGAGAAGTTTGTTTAGATCTGTAACCCATTTTTAATTGGGTTGTTTTCTTGATAGCGACTATTTTGTGTTCTTTATAAAGTTTGGATATTAGCACTCAATCGGATATGTAGTTTATAAAATTTTCCCCATTCTGTAGGCTGCCACTTTCTTTGAATGACAGAGTCCTTTAATGTGCAGAAACTTTTCAGTTTCGTGAGGTCCACTTATTAATTGTTCATCTTAGTACCTGTGCTAATGGTGTTCTGCTCAGAAAGTTTTTTCATGTGCCAATGAGTTCAAGGCTATTCTCTACCTTCTCTTCTCTTAGGTTCAGTGTATCTATTTTATGCTGAGGTCCTTGATCCATTTGGAATTGAGTTTTGTCCAGGGAGATGAGTTTGGATCTATTTGAGCTCTTCTTCTGTAACCATCAATTTCGACTGGAATCATTATTTGAAGATGCTGTGTTTTCCAGTGTATATTTTTGGATTATTTATCAAAAATCAGATGTTAAAAGTTTGTAGATATATTTGTGCATCTTCATTTTGATACAGTTAATCTCAATGTCTGCTTTTGTGTCAATGTCACACTCTTTTATTTTTGCTGATAGCTTTATAGTGCAGTGTGAAATCAGGCATGATGACACCTTTGCTCTTTTATTACTTGGGATTGTTTTAGATACCTTGGGTTTCTTTTGTTTCTATATAAAGATAAGAATTCTACTTTGAAGAGCATTGAATAATTGAATAAGATCATTGTGTTGGAATTTTGGTGGGGATTGCATTAAATATGTAGGTTGCTTTTATTAGTATGGTAATGTTTACTATGTTAATTCTACCAATTCATCAGCATGGGGAAATCTTTCCATTTTCTGATTTTCCAAGTTCTGTCTTTACACTCTTAAGTTTTTATCATACAACTCTTTCACTAGCTTGGTTAGATTACCCACAAGATATTTTGCATTAATTGAGGCCATTGTAAGAAATTTTGTTTCCAGGATTTCTTTATATGTTCATTTACTATTTGTGTATAGAAAGGATACGGAACTTTACAAGGTAACTTTGTATCCAGCTACTTTGCTGAAAGTGGAGAAGTTCACTGGTGAAAATTTTATGATCACCTTTGTATAGTATCACACCATTTATATATAAAGTTACACTGACTTCTGCCTTAACAATTTCTATCTCATGATCCCCTTCAGTTGTCTGTTTTGTTTTGTTTTGTTTTCACGACAGGGTTTCTCTGTAGCTTTGGAGCCTGTCCTGGAACTAGCTCTTGTAGACCAGGCCGGCCTTGAACTCATAGAGATCCACCCGCTTCTGCCTCCAGAGTGCTGGGATTAAAGGCGTGCACCACCACTGCCCTTCAGTTGTCTTATTGACATAGTTAAGAATCAAGTAATATGTTGGATAGACATAGAGAGAGGGGATAATTTCATCATATTCCTTGTTTGACTATAATTGCTTTCAGTTTCTCCCCCCATTTAAGTTGATGTTGTCTATAAGCTTGATGTAAACAGGTTTTATTATGTTGAGGTATTGAAATATGCCCATTGCATACCTAGCCTCTACAGAACGTTTACTATGAAGGTATGTGGATTTTGTCAGAAGATTTTTCTTCATATAATGAGATGATCATGTAGTTTTTGTCTTTAAGTTTCTTTATAGATAGATTATATTTATTAAACCATCCCAACATCTCTGTGATGAAACTTGCTTGATCATGGTTACTGATCTTTTGATGTGTTCTTAGATTCAGGTTGAAAGTATTAAGAGTTTTTGATCCATGTTAATAAGAGAAATCGGTTCATAATTTCTTTCTTTTTCTTGAATCTTTGTGTGGATTGCATATCAGGGTAAATGTGACCTCATAAAATATCATGCAATGTTCCTTATATTTATATTTTGTTGTAATAATTTGAGGAGTATTGGTATTAAATTTCTCTGAAAGTCTAGGAGGATACTGTGATAAAACTTTCTGGTCCTGACATTTACTGTTTGGTAGATTTTATTTACTGCTTTTATTTCATTAGGGATTCTAGGTTTGTCTAAATTGCTTGTCTGATATTGATTTAATGTTGGCAAGTGTAAAGTATTGACAAATTCATCCATTTTTTTTCTAGTTTTGTAGAGTATAGGTTTATAAAGTATGTCCTCATGTTTCTCTGGATATCCTGTGTTTTTGTTATACCTCTTTTTGTTTCTGTTTTCCTTTTTTACATTTATCTCTTTCCTGCCTATATTTAGTGAGTTTAGATACGGGTTTGTAATTTTCCTGATATTTCTCAAAGAATCAGTTCTTCATTTTACAGATTCTTTGAGTTATTTTATTTTCTATTTTATTGATTTCAGTTGTGAGTTTCATTATTTCTTGTCCTTGACTCCTTTTGTATAACTTCTTATTTTTGTTCTAGATATTTTTGATGAACTGATAATTTACTAATATGATATTGATACCTTTTTGTGTACTTAGTGCTATAAACATTCTCTTAGTGCCAACTTCATTGTGTCTCATGTTTGGATATAAAGTGCTTTCATTTAAGTCTAGAGAGCCCTTAATTTCTTTCTTAATTTCTATCATGAATGAGTTCTCATTGAGTAGTTGTTCAATTGAGTTGTCAAGTTCCATGAGTTTTTAAACTTTCTGTTATTGTTGAAAGCTTGTTTTAAATGCATGGTGATCGAATAAAAATGTAGGAAATAACTTCAACATTCTTGTATCTGTAGAGATGTGCTTGTGTCCAAATAGGTGATTATTTTGGAGAAAGTTCTGTGTGGTGCTGAAGAAGGTATATCCATTTGTGTTTTTATGAAATGTTCCTTAAATATCTCTTAGATCTATTTGTTTTACAACTTCAGTTAGGTCTAGTATTTCCCTGTTTAGTTTTTGAATGAATAACTTGTCTGTTGACAGGAGCGGGATATTGAAGACCCCAACAATCAGTTTCTAAGAGTCAGTGTGTGAGTTATTAGCCATAGTAGTGTTTCTTTTTCCAAGCATAATCTGTTACCAAAGATTCACTATGATTTAGCAACATTTCACACATATTAATTCTCAGTAAGTATACTGCTTTCACTATACTTACTGAGAATTAATTTTTAAATTAATTTAAAAAGTTNGTTATAGTTATGAAATATCTGTCTTTCAGCATATATGTAGTTTTATAAACATGATTTCCAAATCATTGTTATAAAGACTTAAATTTTATAAACCTTTGATACTATGTTCTTTGTAAATGAACAAAATACTTTTATTTATTTCAAGAAACATTTTGATTCAACAAGACATTCCAAAAAAAATCTCCATTTTTTTGATTCCAAAAAAGAGTTTAGTTTCAAACTAAATAACCCAGAAAATTATAACCTAATTAAATAATACTCATTTCAGATTTTAAAGTATGATATTAAAATAAAGACAAAATTTTATATAAAATAAACTATACTCTCATAATTTGTGACTATGGACTATTTTCATACATTACATAGTTGTCTAAATAATAAAATAGTTGGCTACTTTCAAAGATATATCTCCATCACTTAGCTCTATTTTAATGATGTGTTTTGCACCTTAAAAAGTTCATTGCAACTGTCTTGATACAGAGTTACTTTATCTCTTATCTGTTATTCAGTATATTAAATCATGTACTTGAAGTTTGGTGGCAATTAACAACCCCTCAGAAATCAGTGATTAGATCAGAAGCTGCCTCCTCTTGCTTGAATTTTATAGGTAGTAAAGTATCCTGTCAACTTTTGTGCTCTTCTTTGAGTTCTCTGGCTCTAGTGCAATCTTTCATAGTACATATGTGTTATGTGTCACATTATTTATTCGAATACTAAAGTAAAAGGTGAAGTCGCTGTCTGTGTCATGCTGGATCTCTGAATATTTACAGTAACTTCAGGAGAGAACGTGAGTTGGGCAAAGAAGTGTCAAACCACATGGGTGCATTTAACTTTTTTCTATTTGTGTCAAAATCATGTTTACTCGTGTTATGAAATCCATTCCATACAACAGAGAATGCACTCTGCACATTTTATTTGCTGTATGAATGAGAAAAAATACAGACAGCCAATGAGTATTGTAAACCATCATTTCTCCAGAATAAAATTTCTGGTTATATTTTTTTGTATATTTGAGGGATTTCTTTCTTTCTCTTAAAATAGTATATAAATAAGCCTATTAAAATAGAAGTTATATTGTATTTCCATTCTGATTAAAATTTCCCAGTAACCTTTATATAATTACTAATCATTACACTGCTGTGTTCTGCTGCTTCTAGGAGAGGCTTCTCTCCCACATTCTTACTCTGGCTCTCTTGGTGAAATGGACTCCTTGTCAGCTGGAGACCTCAGCAGGCACATTATGCCTTGGATCCATTAAATCTCTCACATATTCTCTTAACTCCTTCCTGTTGATCGTTCATGTCTTTATTGAAACATCTGTTTCTCAAAGAGGCCAGTTTGCTACTCTGTTTGAATGTTAAACTTCTCTCAGTATTGTCTTTTGTTCAATTTCAAAATTCATTTTTTATTGAATTTACATAGCTATATATTGTTTCTGTGCTTCCCTCCCTGCCTCTCCCCTCCCCTCCCTCTTCACCCCTCCCCCAAGGTCCCCATGCTCCCCATTTACTCAGGAGATCTTGACTTTTCTACTTCCCATGTAGATTAGATCCACGTATGTCTCTCTTGGGATGATCATTGTTGTCTAGGTTCTCTGGAATTGTGAATGATAGGCTGTTTTTTCTTGGCTTTATGTCTAAAAGCCAATTATAAGTGAGTATATATGATAATTGTCTTTCTGGGTCTGGGTTACCTCACTCAATATGATGTATTCTAGATACATCCATTTGCCTGCAAATTTCAAGACATCATTTTTTTTGCATAAATGTTCCACATTTTCCTTATCCATTTTTTTTTGCTTAGGGGAATTTAGGTTGTTTCCAGATTCTGTCTATAACAAACAATGCTGCTATGAACATAGTTAAGCACATTTCCTTGTGGTAAAATTGAGCATCCTTTGGGAATATGCCAAAAAGTGGTATTGTTGGGTCTGGAGGAAAATTGTTTGCTAATTTTTTGAGAAATCGCCATACTGATATCCAAAGGGACTGTACCACTTTGCACTCCCACCAGCAATGCAAGAGTGTTCTCTTTACCCCACATCCTCTCCAGCATAAGTTGTTATCAGTGTTTTTGGTCTTGGCCATTCTTACAGGTGTAAGATGGAATCTCAGAGTTGTTTTGCTTTGCATTTCTTTGATGACTAAGGATGCTGAGCATTTCTTTAAATGTCTTTCAGCCATTTTAGATTTCTCTGTTGAGAATTCTCTGTTTAGGTCAGTACCCCATTTTTTATTGGATTATTTGTTCTTTTGATGACCAATTTCTTGAATCCTTTGTATATTTTGGAGATCAGACCTCTGTCGGATGTGGAGTTCCTGACAATCTTTTCCCATTCTGTAGGTTGTTGTTTTGTCTTATTGATCATGTCCTTTACTTTACAGAAGCTTGTAAATTTCATGATTTCCCATTTATTAATTGTTTCTTTCAGTGTCTGTGCTACTAGGTTAGGAAGTGGTCTCCTGTGCCCATACATTCAAGTGTACATCCCACTTTCTCTTCTAAGGGGTTCAGTGTGGTTGGCTTTATGTTGAGGTCTTTGATCCATTTGGACTTGAGTTTTGTGCATGGTGGTAGGTATGGATCTATTTTCATTCCTCTACATCTTGATATCCAGTGATCCCAGCACTGTTTGTTGAATTTGCTTTCCTTTCTTTTTCATTTTGTGTTTTTTGCTTCTTTGTCAAAAATCATGTGTTCATAGGTGTACAGATTAATATCTGTGTTGGTGATTTGGTTCCATTGGTCCTCCTTTTTTGTTGTTGTTTGCTTGTTTGTTTTTTGCCAATACCAAGATGTTTTCAGTATTGTAGCCCTGTAATAGAGTTTGAAGCCAGGAATTGACATGCCTGTAGAAATGCTTTATGTACAAGATTATTGTGGCTATCCTGGGTCTTTTACTTTTCTATATGAAGTTGCATATTGTTCTTTCAAGGTGAAGAATTGAAGAAGAACATTTAAAAGAAATCCTACACTAGCTCAGAATTGAGAATAATAGATGGCTATTTATTTAGGGGTAGAATCACAGATCATAATCTTCTGCTCGAATGGAGAATTGCAACCAAATTCCATAGCAGGAAAAGAGAGTGGACACACACTTTACATTGGCATAAATAGTATAAGAGACCATGCCTAAGTCGACAGGTAATATAAAGTCTACTGGCTGTAGGATTTCCAACAGCACCTCCCTCTTTTGTTTAAATAAGAAAGTTCTAAGTTTATACAAAATTATATAGAATGAGATCCAAAATATTCAATAATAATCCTATCCTAAAGAGTTTAAGTTTTGTATAATAAGTAACTTGGCCAAGTCATGAGAAGAAAGTAACTACAACTACCTAGTTTTCAACCCCATCAAAGTTCTGAGAAGGAAAATAATATTACTTGAGTAAGCAGGAAGGGCAATCAACAACTTCCAAAATGTGCAACAAATGACAGAGACAACTGGCTATGTGGCAATTACACAAAGTATCAGTTGCAATGTTCAAGCAGCCAACTTTGACTAAGGCCTATAATAATTGAAGTACCATTATCAGAGGCAGGAAAAATTTCAAAACCATCTTACCATGTCGCAGCAAGATTTGACAGACCTGCTTATACATTTCCAGATTCTATGTACCTTGTCAGTGGTTAAGGCATAGGCATTTCCTTGCCCAAGGCCAATTTTGCCAAGAAGGAAACAAACTCCAAATGGAGTATCTTCAGTGTTCAAAATTCTCTCAGTAATAGATCAGTGCTGCCAGGAGCAATTGTGTCCCAATTCAACAGAACCCTAAGTTTTGTTTGTTTGTTTCAATATTTTATTTTTTATTACTTTATAAATAATACCAATCAAAATTTCCACTTCCTCCCATTCTCCCACCTCCCTCTCGCTCCCACACTCATCCTCCCCTCCAGTCCTAAGAGAGGGCAAGGTACCCTGCTCTGTGGGAAGTCCAAAGCCCTCCCCTCTGCATCCAGGCCTAGGAAGGTATGCAGCCAAGTAGAATAGGAGCCAAGAAAGCTAGTACGTACAATAATGACAAATCCCAGTGCCATTATCATTGGCTTCTCAGTCTGCCCCAATTGCCAACCACATTCAGAGGGTCCAGCTCTATCCCATGCTCATTCAGTCCCAGTCCAACTGGATTTGGTGAGCTCCCATTAGTTCAGGCACACAGTCTCAGTGGGTGGACAAACCACTCGTGGTCCTGACTTCCTTGCTCATATTCTCCCTCCTTCCACTCTTCAACTGGACCTTGGGAGCTCAGTCCAGTGCTCCAATGTGGGTCTTTGTCAGTGCTCCAATGTGGGTCTTTTCTATATCTCCATCCATTGCCAGATGAAGGTTTTATGGTGATATTCAAGATATTCATCAGTGTGGCTATGAGAAAAGGCCAGTTCAGGTACCCTCTCCTCTACTGCCCAAGGACCTAGCTGGGGACAT
>LOJH01060186.1:0-11160 GCA_001685095.1 Ellobius talpinus
TGGGGAGGGAATTGGGAGGAGGGGAGGAGGTGGAAATTTTTTAATAATAATATTTATAAAAATTTAAACCATTATCTTATGAGTTGAACTTGTTATTAAATCAAGTATACAATAATTGTTACTTTAAACCACATTGATTATGTTGCTTATGTATTCCTGTTGGGGAATATTTTCAGGTGTGAGACTTTTTATTAACTGAAGCTCTTTTTTTTTGGCCTGTCTCAAACACCTGATGGTCCTAATTAAGAGATGAATGGCCAATAGTTAGGCAGAAACAAGGATAGGTGGGGCTGGCAGGCAGAGTATCAAAGGAGAAAGGAAGAGAAGAGCAACAAGAGAAGGAAACTAGGGACTAGCCACCGAGCCAGTCACGGAGTAAGAAAGAAAATAAGATATACAGAAGAAAGATAAAAGCCCAGAAGGAAAAGGTAGTTAAGATAATTTGAGATAAGAAAAGCTGGCTAGAAACAAGCCAAGGTATGGCTGGGCATTCATAATTAAGAAATAAGCTTCTGTGTATGATTTATTTGGGAGTTGAGTGGTGGACCCCTCAAAAAGCCAAAAGAGTAAAACATCACACATTTATTTTGGCATTCCATCATGGTGCTCAAAAATATGTCTAGAGCCTGCGAAAACTGAAAAAAAAAATAAACTTTAAGAGGTGCTAAAAAAAAGGCTTGTGACAACTCAACTTCTGGCTTCCATAGCTAGCAAAAGCAGTTCTAGTTTAAAGCATAGCTAGTTTAAAGCAGTTCTCAGGAACCTCAGACAGGGCACAAGCTTTGGGCTTGTCTCTCATGACCTGATCTGAGAGTGGGCAGAGCTAGCTGCTAGAGCATGCAGAGGATCCAGGTGTAGCTTAGCAATCTACAGTTTGCTTGTGCAGTTAAAATAGCTAAACAGTAAAAGAGGTCCAGATTGGGGAGGAAAACAAAACTTCTAACCAGGTTCCATTGTGTTTTACAATGTGCTTAGGCTAAAGAAAATAGGTATAGGCAGTCATAGGAAGAAATAGATTAAAAATAATAAAAAGTAAAGTCTTTAAAGAGACAGTACAAGTAGTGTAAAAGAAAAAAATCCATGTAAATATGGAAACACAGGGAGTCTGGATCCTGTATGTTACTGTGTTGATTTTGAATTTTTTGATTGCTGAAAACCGAAGGACAGCTGCTGAGAGACCTGGAATTGAAAGAGACTGTTAAACCAGCCTAGATATTTTAAGAATACTTCAACATAAGTGTATTTATGAAATGGAAATCAAAAATCTTTTAGAGAAGGGGTTTTGCTTTAAAAAAAAAAACAAGAAGCTGTGAATTCATTGTAGGTTGATATGGATCTGGTTTGATTGGGGGGAGAGCTCCTGAAACTTGACAGATGATAGCTATCAACAAAGGTTATAACTGCTCTTTCCAACTTGGCCATTATCTCTAATTTTCTTTTGGGGATCCTAAAAGTACTTTGCCCACATTCCACAGAAAGCAGTCTAGAGAACACAACATCCACATTTCCCAGAGAAAAAGGGGTGTAGGTGGTCTTTGGTTATTTTGTGGGTCATGGATGTTTGTTATGTTTAGGCTACTGTAGAAATATAGGATAAAATAACTATCTCAAATATTTTGCATTGGCATGGGTTTTGGTACATGAGTATAAACTCAGTCAATTTTGTTACACTGCTGAAATTTGTTACACTTATATGTTTTTCCTCTTGTTTAAAGCACTTGTATATTGATACAAATTTAAGGTAGTTTTTGCTATAGCATATGATTTCTACTCTAAAGGATTTTCATATGTTGATAAATATTTAAGATTTTGTTACAACATTGTATGTGTTTCTGCTCTTGTTTAAAGGATTTTTGTATGTTAAGTATTTAAGGTTATTTTTGTTACAACATATTGTATATATGTTTCTGCTCTTGTTTAACGTATTGTATCTAGGTAGTTCATTTAAAAATGTAAAGTAAAACTCTAGTTTTTGAAAGCTATCATTATGAACTATTTAGGATAATAAAGAAACCCAGGTCAGTAGTTAATTCATCTATAACAATCAAATTTGTAGATTTGTGCTAAGTATGCTTTCCAGATCATACATAGTTTGATTTTAGATAGATGGCCTTCAAACCTTTCAAAGATCTACAGTATATGGCATTTTAAATTTTTTATTTAAGCTTTTACAGGACAATGAGACACATCTGCTCCTGACAGCACCAATTTACTTCAGAGATGATGGGCATTGAAGAAATTCCTTTTGGAGTTTGCTGTCATTGTGGCAAGATTAGCCATTTGGGCAAGAAGCTGCTCTTCCTTGGACTGCTTGACAGTATGTTGTATAAACTGGACATGCAGGACCCACAGGAAAGGGACCACTAGTGAACTTTGCCAGACTGAAAAAGGTGGGATGATCTTCAGGGTTTCTGACTCACAGAAGAAACTGTCAGACATTCTGCAGGTCACAGAGGAAAGTGACTGAAAAACTGCCAATATAGGTGGGACAGTCTGTCAAATTTCCTGCTTCATTGATTAGTCTGCGAGATTGTATTGGTCTGTAGGCTGAAGATGGCCCCAAGTATGCCAAGGAACTTTGGGTGACTGTCCAGGCAGTCAGATGTCTATGTCATTTCTAGACTTTTTAGAAGTTGTCTGCAATCCATTTTTTGTTTATTTAAGTAATATTATTTTCTTCTGGTGCCTTTAATGGAGTTGAAGACTAGATAGTTAGAGTTTCAGTTTTCATACCTATGTAGCAAGTTAGGTATAAAATTTTTGACTTATTGAGATGGAATAGATTATGGAGTATTTTCTTTACATTTACCAGAAATGAATTGGAATTTAGTACATTGTGCATGTAATCTTTACTTGATAATTGTTTTTATTGTATACAGTCTTACTATGTTAAGGTTAAAACTTCATTTTTGTTTAGAAAGAAAAAAAGGAAAATGTTGGAAATACTGTTTTAAGGTGTGTGACTTGTTTATGCTGCATTTGTTTTAACTGTGAAGCTGTGATTCTTTGCGTGTTTAAAACACCTGATCCTAATAAAGAGCTGAATGGTGAATAGCTAGGCACAAGCAAGGATAGGCGGGGCTGGCAGGCAGAGAGTATAAATAGAAGGAGAAAGGAAGAGAAGAGCAACAAGAGAACAAGGAAAGGAGGAAACTAGGGGCCAGCCACTGAGCCAGCCATAAGTAAGAAGGAAAATAAGATATACAGAAGTAAGAAGATAAAAGCCCAGAAGAAAAAAGGTAGTGAAGATAATTTGAGATAAGAAAAGCTGGCTAGAAACAAGCCAAGGTATGGCTGGGCGTTCATAATTAAGAAATAAGCCTCTGTGTATGATTTATTTGGGAGCTTGGTGGTGGGTCCCTCAAAAAGCTAAAAGAGTGAAAACATTACACAACATATTCCAGTCTTTTTTTTTGTTAGGCTGCAGTAGAGTTAGAGTAACCTGTATTGCTGCACAAGTCTGGAGTAGTTACTGAAGATAACTACCAGAAAGGAAGCAAATAACTTGGTAATTTAAAAACTCAAAAGCAGCAGAAACACTGGCAGGCTACATTTTTGGGTAGTTATGGGTATATTTATCCCTGTCTGCATGCATGTGGAGGCTTGAAATACGACTTCTGGTAGTACTCTTCATAAACTATCTCCTTACTTTCTTTTGAGACAGTCTTGGGGACATGGGACTCAATAATTAGGCTATCTCCTTTCTTTTGAGACAGTCTTGGGGACATGGGACTCAATAATTAGGCTAGGCTGACTGGTTGGCCAGGGATCAGTCTGTCTCCACCTTCTTGGAAAAAGAAATGTACACTACCATATCTGGCTCATTACATGGGTGTTTGAGAATCAAAGTCTGATCCTCAAGCTTCTCTGGCAAGCACTCGGCTGATGGAGCTTTCCCAAGTCTTAACTTTTACATTTCACCTCTTTAGTTTTCCTTGACACTACAAAAGCTGATCTCTTTATTGTTAACCAAGTAGCAATTTTTGAATTATTGGGAGGAGAAACAAAGGTTTGGGACTACTTTTCTGATTAAATCTGGTTATGCTAAAGGCAGAAATCTAAGTAGTTTCCACAGCAAGAAGGATTCATTTTATGCTGTATTCTCAAAACTAATTGTCTCTCCTTAATTAAGAGCAGATGAAAATATTCTATTTTGCTGTTGAAATTTAAGAATTGTGAGTTTCAAATGTTTCATTTCTTTGCAGTCTATAATCAAGGCATAACCATTTAATTATCTTTGGATAAAAATGTAAGCAAATATTTTAATGTGAATACTAGACTTTCAAAACTTTATTCAGATGTAAATCTATATGAATCACAAAATGGTATTTGGAAGGGTGGTAGAGCTTGAACTGAATCTAGGCTTTTCTAATTGTGGGGCAGATTTAGTCCATTGCACATGATACATCTTTGAAGCATTTTTTTTCCTCTTACAATAAAAGTTAAAGGATGTAAGAGAACTAATAGTGAAAGACAATCTCCTGTTCCCTCCCACCCCCAGCTTATAGAATATTGGATTTTGATGGAAGCAACTTGATTTAGAATACATACATGTCTTTTAGCTGAACTATCAAAGAGTTTTCCTCATAGGACTTGTCAGGAACATGTGGAAAATGTAGTTTCAGGAAAAGATGCACTTGAGCTTAGGTAACTACTATATGCTAAAACTACTTTGGAGTTAAAAGTTTATGTCCACTGTATTTACTATTCTCTACTTTCACCTTGTGCCAGAAAAGTTTCATAATAAAACAATGCCTTGGTGACTTCAGAAGTTAGTAAGTTTAGAGTTTTAATGTTTCTATTTTTGTTGTCTTGCTTGGTTTGAAGAGAGAAAGAACAAAGTTGATGCATAGGGTACTGTGAAGGATCTGGGAGGAATTGGGGTGGGGAACCATGATCAAAATGTATTGTATGAAAAAGTCTTTATCAATTAAAATGTCTTAAATATTGAAAATAACTAAGATTTTAGAGTAGTTATAAGGTCCAGACAGATCTTGCTAAGACATCTAGGAGGTTGGGGAAGCCTATCAATAGTTAATTGAGTTCTTAAAATTTTATACTTCTCAAGGATATTCACTAGCTCTGTGTAAGACTACTTTTGTGAAGTACATGGTCAAAATTTGTAGTTGAAATTAATTGAGGTGAGTGGACCATTTTCAGTTTTACTATTTCAACCCTTAATAGTAATGGCCTTTTACATAGGAACTATTAAAATAATATTGACTTTCATTCATACTTTTCAAATTATTTTGTACTACAGTAGTCTGTTAGTGTTTTCTGCTGGTTAAATTATAGTGCGAAACCCAATGGTGTCCGTCAACATTTATTAATAGGTATAAATGGTTACATTGGAAAAGGAGGAACAAAACATCTTATTTCTAAGTAGCCATACATTTTGTGGGAGGGGAAGTAAATGCTTTATTTTTCTTTATACTGGAGCTAAAAACACACAAAATTATTATACAAGATTCTTTTTCACACATTTCAAGTTGACACTAACTTTGCACTTGGTACAGAAAGTATTTAAATAAAGTAATTACTCAGGTTTTAGCTTTTAAAATAATCTGCAGAGTCAAAATGTCAGTTGTACAAACTGAAATTTTTCTTTCCATAGATTAAACTCAGGAGATGTAATTATAACCTTACTTTTGACACAAACATTTTCTATATGATGATGTGCGAGGGATCACTGACTGTGCTGAGAAAATTTCTCAAGCACAGCCTCTATTTTCTAGTATTTCTCTCTCCTATCAACTGTTAAGTCTGTTAAGTTAGCTCCAAATTGCATTCACTATTTTGACTAGGAAGAAATTCTCTTATCCCCATTTTGTAAATTACTGAAGAAACAATCTGTAAGCAGTTAAAATATTTCTCGCTTGATTATTACCTCTAGTATACACATGAAAGCAATAAAAACATATCCATTTATTTTCCTTGGAAAGGTTGAACTTAGTCTTATCTGAACCGAAATGATCTGGACAAGGTCTGTTACTGTTGTACCATTGAAATAAGAGACCATGGTCATACTGTGTTTAAAGGGGGGGGATTCAAATAGTTAAGTCTAAACTTAGTACTTTAGGAAATTCTATTCCCTTTAACATTAAGTAAACTAATGAGGTTGATGGCCTGGGTTTAGAACTCTCCTTGTGTACCCACACTAGCATTGATTTTACTGCCTTTTCTTATAGAGTTGATGAAAAACATTTAAATTCTGACTGCTTCTCCTTCCTAAATATGTCAGGTACAGTTGTCCCTTGTTCGACTCCAGGCAACTAAGTGCCTTGGTTGTGGAAGTGTAGTGCTATGGGATTGATGAAGCTGTATTTTAAATAAAATGATTAGATCTTGTATGGAAGCACCTGCTTTGGACATTGTATTTTTTAGATGACCTGAGTATTCAGCTAGCTGCTTTCTGTTTGAGCCTCATCTCACTACATCTGCTGCTATGAATGTTGAGTCCAAAATTTTACCTTCCATTTTCTTCCTGTAGAATCTTCAGCAGTTTTTTTGTTATTTGTTTGCCTTTCCTGTTATTCCTTCTAGCTAACAACCCACTTGCCAGAACCTGTACACAATAAAATGTTTCTTTTGGATTACCTAAGATTTAGAACGACAGTTCTCAGTTTGTTTAGATCTTAGGCCACAGGAACTCTTGATGTACTTCGTTGTTCAAGCACCAGGATTTCAGGGGTTAAATTTTGATTGTCCTATAATCTGTGGAGATTCTCTACTTAAGTATGTTGTCCTTTAAATTTTTCTTAGGAGGCACTATATTTTTGTAAAGCTACCAGTACCCCAAGCATGCTGCAAGTTGATTTTAAGTTGCAAAGGGTAACAAAGCATCTTGGGAAGTAATAGGATGCATTTTGATTAACTGGTTCTAGGTATGTACACACTGAAAACTCACCAATGTGCCTGTTGTAATTACAGTACTTGAACTGTTACTTTTTTTAACCAAGTAAGTACTTCGTTTTTTTTGCCCTTCATTCAATCATTTTGAACCAAACTTATTTTTGAATATTTCTAAAAATTCACATCTCATAGAATCATGATTTTGTGTTATTAGGTTATTCGGAGAATGTCTAAAATATGGTAACTAATTGTAGCATTATTATAATATGGGTGCCGTGTAGCCTCTTTTTTAAATTTTTTTTTGCCCCCAAGACAGGGTTGCTCTGTGTGTCTGAGCTGTTCTGGAACTTGCTCTGTTGTAGACCTGTGAGGCCTCGAATTCTGAGATCTGCCTGCTTGGGTTGGGATTAAAGGTGTGCACCCCACCACCGGGCCGGTGCAGATATTTTTGACTTGTTTGGTGGATGTCATTCATTGGATGTTTAAGTTCTGGCAAGTTTATAAAACTCATTTGCAATCATAGGTTTTGTGCGTACTATAAATTTATGGGGCTAAATGTGATAGATGTGTTATCTGGTTTTCTGCAAATGGGTGAAAATTGCCCTTCACTGGAGGCAGCTTTTACTTACTAGTTGAGTTCTTTTTGCTTCTATTAAGAGATTTAGAGTGTAAGGAAGGCCTTTTTAGAGGTGTCAGGAGCGGATAGATATGTAGGAGCTGATTACAGGGATCCAAAGGTGAATAAAGAAAATATGGTATATACAATGGAGTTTCACCTATTCATAAAGAATGAAATTAATATCATTGGCATGGAAATGTATTAAACTGGAGATCACATTAAGCAAGATAAGCCTTGCTCACATAGATAACTAGCACATGTTTACTTTCATATGTGGAATCTATATTTAAGACATATCCATGAATTCAAGTAAAATGCCTATTTGGGGAGAGAAAAGGAGGGAGAGGGACAAGAGGGAAATGTGAGTAAAATACATGACACTTGTGTAGAAAATGTCAAAGTGAAACCCATCATAATGTATAATGAATATATACTACTAATAATGAAAGGCAGTGAGCTTTTTCTCTTACTACAAAAATTGTCTGCCATTCATTTGTGTAGTTACAGGAACCTTCCCTAGAGCTTTTAAAACTTTCCCTGACAGATTAAGAGAAAATAATAACAAAAAGTTTAGGCTGCAATAGGGCATTCTACTAAACTTGAGTTTAAATATTGTAGTTTTCAATGTGTTTGTTTCTCAAGTACCACAATCACTGATACTATTCTTTTAGAAAAGCAGAGTTCAGATCAACAAACTTAAAAAAAATCCAATTCTGAGCCTGAAGATAACAGCACCTTAGCTTGTTCCTGTATCATTCCAATACTATATTTTAAAAAGTAAAACTCCAAGGCCACCTACTAGCGCCTTCTCTGAACCCCCAAACAGCATGTTGGGAGAACTTCTTAGCGTACATGGCAGCTTTATGAATTGTAATGTCTTATGTATTCAATAAATATATGCACTTTCTTTTGCCAAAGTTTATATATTTCCTGGGTTAGTTATCTTAGAACTTAAAGGAAATTGTTTGGTGTGTGTGTGTGCGCATGCGTGCACTTGCACATGCGTGCGTGCATTTGTGTTTCTGAGATAAGGTCTTACTATGTAGTCCAGGCTGCCCTCAAATTGCACTTCACTGAACTTGACATGAAAAATGGAATAAGTATCTTAACAATGATATAATTTCTGATATAATTCAGACTTTTTGTATGTTTACCTTAAATATTATTAAGAAGACTTTAATTATGGTATCAGACAAATAAACCCAAGGTACCCTAGAAGTTAGCAGAAAGCTTACTGTAATGGAAGTAAGTCATGGTTCTATTGTTTCATGTAATTAATAAGTGGTTCTTGTATTTATAGTTATTTTTACTTTGCAACAGTGCTTTTTAAATTTACATTTAAGTGCAGTTTTGGAGTTCACACTATTTTAGACAAATGAAAACAATGGGTATCTGTATAGAGGGCATTTTATTTGAACATTTATATATAACATTTGTATACTAGACAATGTTTCTATAATCTAGAAAATTGGGGTTTATTGACCAACTTGGTGCCCTTTTCTGGATACAATGGTACCTCCTTTATTTTTTTTAAACTTTTATTTATAAATATGAGGTTGGAATCCAGTTGATCCTCTCTTCTACAGTTCTCTCTCTCTGTCTCTCACTCTCTCTTCCTTATAAATTTTCTCTCAAGTTGCCTTTATACCTTCTGAGGTATGAAAAGACATACTTAAGAATTCTTATTTCAAATTCTCTCCCTTTAAAACAGATTTATTATTTTTATTTTCTGTGTGTATGTGTTTTGTCTGCATATAAGTGTGTATTATTTGTGTGCTTGCTGCCTTGGGAGTCCAGAAGAGGGCATCAGATGCCCTGGAACTGGAGTTACAGATTGAGCTGCTCCGTGGGTGCTGGAAATAAAATCTGGGTCCTCTATTAGAGCAAGTGCTTTTAAGCCCTGAGCCATCTCTCCAGCCCTCCACCTTTTTTTATTGGTACCAGGAACAGAACTCAGGACTGACTATTAGGAAAGTTCTCTATCCCTGAAATGTTTTTAAACTATAACTGATTGACAGGGTAGAAAGATGTTAATAAAAATGTTGCTATCACCAACATGGAACTTCGGATAATGACTGTTTAGTTGCAGCCTTTATCCTAAATGAGGCCTCAACAGCTAGGGAAGTCTTAAGCCCAAGAAATATGGCACTAGTCAGGAGAGAATGGCTGTTGTAATGTCCTTTCTCTCTCTCCAGAACATAACTGAGAGAAGACTGCTTTGGAACATGATTTCATGGCTTTCTACTGATTTGACCATTAGAACAGTTACACATATGTTGTTAATAGTCTATATATTTGTGGGGAAGATGTTTTCACTATATGCTTATATATTGACTTTGTTGGTGGTTTTGTGAGTTACGGTTGTAGTAGGTTAATTTATCATTAAGAATAAATTTTACAGTTGGAAATGTTGAAATTATTTTAGAACTCTTCCTTTTAGAAAGTAATCTGTCTCAGTATTGGAGCTATTTGTGATAGTCCCTCAGTAAAGTAGGACAGCAGTTGGATTTGAATATATGAGCACTTCAGATAAGACTATTTTGGAACAGACCCTTGCCAAATGTGTGTTGGTTCATTTTGCTCTCGTAATTCCTTTTTCTATGTATCTGAGTTGTATTCAGCACCACTTCCTGCCTCCCTTGTCCAAGATTTGGCTCATTTCCACAAGAAACAGTTTTACCATCATTCACCAATATAGGGATAGAGGTGGAAAATCAGTTTAACATAAACTACATTGTCAAAAGCAAGTTTACAGACACGTTTACATTAACAATTCCTCATTTTATATCCAGCAGACATTATACAATAATGTAGATGGATTCTTGTTGGTGTTGACATTTAAAAAGAACAGGTGGTGCCCAATGAACAGTTTTACTTTTCTACCATATAAATTGTTAATCTCCACAAGCAACACATATGATGGTAAAACTATGCTTGCTCAGCAGGCCATTGTTTAGTGGATATCAATCCTAAGATGGCTACCATATTCATCCTAACTTCATTTTAACTTGTGTTGTAATTAAGTGTTCCTGGACTATGGGAAAGAGTTTGAATGTGTAAATGTAGCTTTCTTTGAAGGCAGAATTGAGTTCTACGAATCCACTAGGATTATTACATTATATCTCTAACAGTTCACACATGCAGATTCCACTGTCCCCCAGTGGATATTGCAGCTGCAACCTGAATTAGGTTATCTAAACCTAAAATTGTGTCTGCTAGGTTTTCTTTCCAGAAAGCAATTAATTAAATTGAGGTGCTCTTTTCCCCCATATTTAAACACCTCAGTAAAATGTCATTTTTCTAATAAAAAATATTTCAAATCCAGTCTTTAATCTTAGAAATGCCTTTATATCAATGATGATTAAAACTATCCACAGTAGATAGGACCCTATAAATATACCAGCTAATTATATTTTTTTCTTGCCAATGTTTGAGCTGTAGTAACTATTGGTTAGAATGCAGTAGAATATTTTTTTGGAAAAAAAGTACACATCCTAAATACTAACTTTGATACTCTCAAAATTTAAAATATATAAGTTAACCAAAATATACAAACACGGGAAAGCAAAGCAGCTAATTTATTAGCTATGACACACACTGTAGAGTAAATATCTCATTGGCACACATTAAGAAACTAACTTAATTAAGGGACCCATTTTAGGGTTGGCAAGAGTCTTGACTCTAGAGGG
>LOJH01060188.1:0-10068 GCA_001685095.1 Ellobius talpinus
AGATATAAAAAGGGAATTCTTTTTTATATTGTATCTGTGTTCTGGCAGTAATGAAAATGGAGATCCTAGTCTTGCTGTTGTTCTCTATGGGGAATCTCTTTGGGGGTGAAGTTAATGGGAAGATAGATCTTTTTCAGAACATCGAGGGCAAGGGAAATCATGGATGGGGCTGATATCAGTATACAAAAGAAATGAATAAATAGGCCATTAGAAGAAGAAAAAAATTGAGATGCAGTTGTGGAGACAAAGAAGAAAGAAGCTGGAAGAGGCAAATCAGAAGTCATAGATGAGAACTATATGAGTGGGCTGGGAAGAACTGGTGGTTTTGATGGTAGAGGACTAGGATTTTCTCTAGCTTTTTATTTGCCTTCCAACAAAGAAAGAACCAATCACATTTCCAAAGTTATCACTGGCTCTGATCAGCTATAAATATATATAAGCATCATTAGTACACACATAAACCATTTTGCTCTGTTCGTTAAGAGGACTGAGAAGCCATGGCTCCCTGGTAGAAACAAACTTTTCTAGTGTTCAAAAACAGTTTCCATGAGCTTATTTCTGGGCACATTGGATAAGTGACTGATACTAGGAGTTAGGTAGGAGATTCACATGATAACCTTGGGACATTCTTTAGTGCCAGAAAGTAACCTAGTATTCATAAAATATAAAAATGAATATATTCAAAAGAGCACAGAAAATAAATAAAATAGCCTAAAATGCCTAAAGTTAGGACAATTTTTAAGTACACACAGGAAACAAAAAGCAAGCTAAATGCTTATAAATCCATGTTCGTTCAAGTAAAATGTTAAATAATAAATTGAGAAGAAAGACAAATTCCATGAATGGTAATTTTCTAGAAGTTAAGCTGTCACCAAGGTGGAGGATAACATGTCACTATTTCACTCTAGACTGGAAATAGTAACCTCATTCTAAAAAGTCTAACTTGTGAAAAAGAAATAACAGTCTAGATTTGTGGTGAAAAAAATCTGAAACGTGTTATATCAGCCAAGTAATCAAGTTCAACGCGATCAGTAATTATCCATGTTCATTCCCTGTGCTGTTTGTCCCGAAACCCATAACCAAAGACTACTCACGGAAAAATACAAAACAAATCAAAATTGTGTTGTATCCTACAAAACACATTTTAAGCTCTCTTCAGATCTATGAAGGTGATTAAAAAATAACAACTGCAGAAATTGACAGAGCCAAAAACAAAACCAAAACACCTCAGAAGACATGACCACTGAATGTGGGATCCTAGAACAGAAAAGGAACATTACAGAAAAAGAGAAGAAATCTGATATTAATTAGTAATATATTATGGAAACTTCACATGGGGGTGGGGGAACACAGGTATTTTTCAGTAACTTCTCTAAAGTTGTATCAGTTTTGAGATAGAAAACTTACGATAAAAAAGAAATTAAAAAATACCCAGGATGGTTACTATGGGAAGGCCAACTGACCTTCCCATATGTAAGATGTCTTAAATAAAGCAACATAGGACAAAGTGCTCAATGAATGGTAAAAATGCTTGGTAGGAAAAATCAAAGCGCTTTCAGAGGGTGGTGATGTAAGGAGGACCACCTAGCAGGAGCAAAGAGGTGGGAAATGGGAATATAGTGTAAGGGAGACTCAGTATGGAGCTGATCAACTACTCAAGTGTAACTTTTAGTTTCACCTTCATAGCCTTACAATGGAAAAGGCTCCTGTGGTTAAAGGTTTGCATTTGGAGTGGATGATTTAAAACAATTCCTTTAAAGCACAATGATCACGATCTAAATGTATACTTTTTCTCACCTGCTCCCCTTTTATCACTATGATGTTTGGTCCAATTCAATTTCATACTAACCTTTCCAACAGGATAGAACTGCAACCACGACTTAGAAACCTGTTGGTATGTCCTTATTGATATTATTGGAAAGGAAATGTCATTGACAATCTATTCTTGGTAGCCAGGTTCTCAAAATACATGAAAGCTAAGCTTCAAATTTGTATGGGAATAGTTACTTTTGAAGATGTGTTCTTATTATAGTCCTTGGTTCATTAATTTTGTGGTGCTTACTTCATTAATTAATTTAGTTTTCACTTCATTATTTTTTCTTAGGTTCTCTTTAGCTTTTTAAAATTTTTTATTTGAAAGTTTTTTTTTCATTTTACATACCAACCACAGTTTCCCCTCCTTCCCCTCCTCCTGCTCCCAGCCACATTACCCACACCCAACCCCCAATCCATTCCTGTATCAAGGTTGAGCAAGTTATCTTTCCATAGGAAATGGGCTCCAAAAAGCCAGTTTACAGACTGGGGATAAATCCTGGTCCCACTCCCAGTGGTCCCGCATACTTTCTTCAACTATATGCTGTACACATATATCTACTTGCATTTCTCCTTCCCACTTGATTTTTTGCCGTCTCATATGCATTCCACATTTGATTTTTTTTGACTTACTGATTAGCTTTGGGAAATATTTGATCCTACTGTGTATCCCCAGCATGCCAAATTTTCTATCCCTCAGTTCCCTTCCATTCTGTCTTCAGTTTCTCATACTCAGGCAGAACCGAAAACAAAGAACATTTGGACTTTAAGAACAAGATTAGTCACTAGACTTTCTTGTAACTTTGTATCTAGATTCTTAATTCTTCTAAGAAAAGAACTATGTCATATTGCCCTTCTAAATCCACACTGTGCCTATCACATATTCTGTGTATAGATACTAAGCACAAGACACTAAATACTAGCAGGAGAAAGCCCCATCACAATATCCAAACATAATTATTAATGTGAGAAAAGAGCTATATCAAAAGGCTCACAGTCTGCACTGCTATTTTCACTGAGTATGGTTAATAGAAGACACAAAATTGGGAGTTGTACAAGTTTAGAAATATATATATATATATATATATNGTGTGTGTGTGTGTGTGTGTGTGTGTGTGTGTGTATGTGTGTGTGTATGTATGTGGAATCTCCCTTCAAGACAAATGACTGCTCTGTAAAAGATATGCTGGTGTTCTTAACTCTCAGGAGCTTTAAGTTGCCTAGCAGCAAAATCAATCTCCCATCTTCTCATTATTACATAGCAGATATATGTAAATATATCATAAATAACAGAGATGATTCAAAGGAGGTCTCAAAACCTTTTGTGTCAGGCCTTCAATATACATATAAGCATAGTATATATAATATAATACACACACCCATATATATGCACACACACGTATATATATAATACCTGACTTGTTATCATCAGATTTACCTACAAAGACAAGGCTACTGTTGGCTCAGGGGCTGTTCTCAGCATAGACTACTTAATCTTCCTTTATTCCATTTTTGGCAACGATGCAAGTTGTATGTATGTATGTATGTATGTGTGTGTGTTTGTGTGCATGTGTATGTATCTCAGTTCTGTCTAAAATATTTGAAAACACATTTTTATGCAAACCACAGCTGAAGTACAAAATTCAATTTTTTGCATGCTCAAAAAATAAAGTTGTTTATTACCAACATTTAGTGAAACATCATCAATATATTTTAGGAAATTATTGGATAATCCCAACTATCAGACTAGATCGATGATTTGTCTGACCCAGAATGTCTGTCTCATTTGTGAAATAACCCAAAATAATATGTATCTCTTGGCAGAGCTGGTGTCTTACTTCTTAAACATATGGGGTTACTCAGTAAACTTTCACAAAACAAAGGGAACTATAACAGAATTAAACTCAGTGTTTATTTCATTATATTAAACTTGAATATTTAAAAAGATTTAAGACAACTTGCATCCTTGCCAAAGATTTAGTAAAGGAAGATTAAATAGTCTGTGCTGAGAACAGCCCCTGAGCCAACAGTAGCCTTGTCATTGTAGGTAAATCTGATGATCACAAGTCAGGCATATATAATAAAGGCAAGTGCATCCCAATTTTCTTGGGTTTAAGTTGGCATTTCATAAAGCAGGAAGACCTAATTAAATAATGATTGGCATTTGAACTAAGAATATATTCATGAATTCAGTAAATTAATTAAATAGAGAAAAATTGATTATTATTTCCTGCCATGTCTAATACATCACATATGGTGCATTAGTTTTAAAATTATCAACTTCAACATGTTATTATGTAATAAAAATATTTTCTTTTTTCTTTTTTTAAAAATATATTTTTTCTTCACTTTCTTTCCTCCATACTGTTTTATATCCCCCTCATCCCTCTTAAATTAAGAGGGCTATGAGGTGTGTGTGTGTGTGTTCTGCTGAATAAGTTTAGTGTTGCCTATAAGTGTAATTTCAATTTTAACATGCCATAAATTTTCTTTCTCTAAGTAGGCATCAGCATTCAAACTAGTATCTTCTGTAAAAATACATTCAAATAAGTGATAACACTATTGGCCAAACTACTTTTGTGCTCTTTGTTTTATTTATTCATTTCATAAATGTTTAAAAAGTACTTGTTTCATGCCAACCACAATGTTAGGACCTGGAACCGGATGGAAAAACCCAGCCTGACTTCAGTCTATCTAGAGTTTTTATTCTCACAACATTCTCTTTACACTATTTTTGTCTTTTAAGAAAACCATTTATTTAGTTTTCTATTTTTCTTGCTAAATTTTGTTAATTAGCTTAGTTATCTATCCAATTTGTTTCATATGTATCTGAAAGAAAAAAAGAAAATTAAAACACTACCACCACAGTAGCCTTGCTCCTGGCTGCTACCCTTTTTGGTAATAACCCCTGTCCTTCCAGCCCACTATGATCACCTTATGCCTTTAAATATCTTTGAATGAAAATTTCATCATTTTCAAAACAACCCCCTTTTATTCATATTGTGCCCTGTTTACTTATTTTCACGTAAAATAATCTAAGATATCTCTAAGAGGGAAATATCTGGCATTTTGTAGTTCTTTCCGGACACATTTATCTTGTTTTTCTTGACAAAACCAACTTTACTAAATAGAAAATCCCAGTTTACTAGTATTCTTTCTCTGGCTCATGAAGTCATTGTTTCTATGTTTTTTGTTGATTGACTTAGACTGTTTAATGTTGCTATAATAGAATATCCAAGACTACAATTAATGAAGAGAGGTTTGTTTCGGCTAACTGCTCTGGAGGTCCAAGATCGTGTTGCTATCATTTTCTTGGCATTTTCTGTGATTCTTGTGCTACTTACTCTGTGCATTATGGAAATGTTGAAAGGAAAGTGGCTTTGTGCAGAAGAGTGGGAAAGGTGATCAAATTCATGATATGATAAGTACATTCCCATAAGGAAAACCTTAATCCATTCATGAGAGTTGATCTTGAGTGAACCCAAATACCCCACCACTTTTAAATATTGTTACATTGGGGACAAGCCTCAACAAAATTTTGGTAGAGATAAATCATATTAGTAATTGATTTGAAAAGAACAAATTATAAATCACTTCAGTTGAGTTTTTCTTACTTCTTGGATATGTATAGTAATACATTTATATTTTTGTTTCATGTTTGTGTGTGTATGTCCTTGTGGGGATGATCTCACAAGTCTCGGTATACATGTGACGGTCAGAAGACAACATGAGGGAAGTTCTTCCTTTGGCTACCTGGGACAGTGGATCTATCTTAGGTCATTAGATTTGACAGAAGGAACTTTCTTCTACTTTTCATAGGCCCAATATGATTTTTTAAGCAAGAACTTAACAGGTCATAGCTGGATGTATAGCTATTTTGGTGATTTTATTGGTAACATGGAACATATTATGTTTGTACAACATACAATTTCTAACAGTAGACTTTTGTTCTACTCTAATTTTTGTTGGTGTTTCTAATATATTTGGTATATTTACTTCCTCAGTAATGCCTGTTGTTGTTAGGTAGACTGCATTACTTGCCTTCCAAAATGGTTATTTTTTTGTTTGAGAAACACAGCAAGTACATTTTAGTTTACTTTGATATATTATTAAAATATGGTTTTATCATTTCTTTCTTCCCTCTCCTCTTTCAAAATCCTGCCATGTCCAGTCAACTTATTCCTCAAATTTATAGCCTCTTTTTATTTAATATGAATAAATATATAAATAAAACCTGCTTAGTATATTTAATATTGCCATTTCATATTAGATAAGCAAGGAAAACTATCTGTCCCTCTCTATGCACTTATTAATTGCATATAGCTCTTTATTTAGTATTTGGATCACATGAGATTTTCCCCATCTACATTGGCATGTCAAATGTTTTTGTTCAGGTCTTGATTAGGTGGGCATTTTGTTGAAATTCAATGAGTGCATCTTCTATGTCATATTAGGAGACATTTTTCAATCAATATTCTTTTTTGTAAGTTACATTACTGGGCATTCATTCTTGCCTTTGCATAAAAAATTGCATAGCTAAAAATGCATTTATTTTGTTCATGTGCTTTGAGTTTTCTTATCCTTTCCTTGACTCCTTATGCTGTCTATTTGTGAATTTATCACGTTTTATCAGTTTTAACAGTATAACAAAACATTATATTATGATTTGATTTTGTTTGGTTTATCCATTTCTTCCCTCCCTCCTTCCTTCCTTCCTGCCTTCCTTCCTTCCTCACTTTCATTAATTAAATCTATTTATTTATTTTACATCTTGACCACAGTTTCCTTTCCCTCCTCTCCTCCCATTCCTTCATACTAACCTCCCCTCTGCCCCCTCATCCTCTTCCTCCTTTATTTATGTTCAGAAAGGAGAAAACCTCCTATGGATATCAACAGAATATGGCATATCAAGTTGCAATAGGACAAACACTTCCTCTTGTTTTAAGTTTGGGAAAGTATGATTAGAAATGTCACAAAGCAAGCAAAAGATTCAGAGACAGTTTCTATTTCCACTGTTAGGAGTCCCACAAGAAGACCTAGCTACCCAACTGCCACATATGTGTAGAGAGCCTAGGTCAGGCTCCTTGATTGTAAGTTCAGATTTTGTGGCCACCTATAAACTCAGGTTAGTTTTATTATGTGGATTTTTTTGTGATGTCCTTGAGGCCTCTGACTCCTATAATCCTTCCTCCCTCTCTTCAGCAAGAGTCTCTGAGCTCTGCCTAATGCATGGCTGTGGGTCTCTGCGTCAGTTTATAACAGTTGCTAGATGAAAGCTCTCTGATGACAAGTGATGTAGTCACCAATCTACAAATCTAGCAGAATATCATTAGGCATCATTATGTTGACTATTTTTTCTTTTTTCTCCAACAATATTTGTTTCGATCTTAGGTCTCTGAGTCATCCAGGCTCTGGATCCCTGTGTTCCATGCAGTGTCAGGGGTGGGCTCACTCTCCTGGCCTGGAACTCAGGCTGGACTAGTCATTGATTGGCCACATGCACAATCTCTGCTCCGCATTTACCATAGCACATCCCATAGGCATGACAGACTACAGGCCTTTATGCCATCTATTTGCGAATTTAGCACATTTTATCAGTTTTGTTATCACTACAATAGAGTATTACATTGTGATTTGATTTTTGTTTATCTGTCTATCTATCTATCTATCATCTATCTATCATTCTATTTATGTTTCTTTTTTGAGACAGGGTTTCTCTGTGTAACTGCCCTGACTGCCCTGAAGCTTATTCTATAGACCAGGCTGGCCTCTAACTCACAGAGATTCACCTCCCTCTGGCTCCCAAGTGCTGGGATTATATTTGTGTGCCACCACTTCGAGGATAATTATTTAATTTTTTATATCACTAGTAAAAACTTATTTTTATATTTTTATTTCCTGGTGGGGAGGATTTCAAAACAGGGTTTCTTTATAGTCTTAGCTGTTCTGGAACTTGCTCTATAGACCAGGCTGGCCATGAACTCACAAAGTTAAGTACTGGAATTAAAGGCATGGGCCACCACTGTCAGGCATATTTTTCATATTTTAATAATATTTTCAGTCTTACAGTGTTCTATATGATTGTACAATATGTTGATCATATCCATGTATTACTAGCTATCCAGAGCTCTAGCTGATTTCTCTCTTCTCCATCTCACTCCTAAATCGATGTTCTCTTATTATTTTTCTTTTTATTCACCTCATGTCCAATTACTACTGCCCATATGCACAAAGATGTGCAACCAATGAAAATTATTCTGTATTTCTGATTATAAAAGTAATAAAGACTCAGTAAAATCTCAAACAATGTAAGATTAGGAATTATTTTAAAATAAGTAGAAATGATATTATGTAGGTTGTGATGATTTTACTTCAGGGAAAAAATTGATGCAACTTCGTCCTGTTGCCTAGGGAAAAACAAGAGTAGTTATGAAGATGGCTACTGTTTTATTCATTGTTATGAAAAAATTAATATCATGTTTGAACTCCTAGGATAAGGAAGAAAATATTTATCTCTTTAACTCAGAAATCATGGAATATTTCTCATAAAATTAAGTATGTCATAATTAGGAGATATTTAATTCAGCTATCTATTTAAAAATCAGATGTTATTATATATGTTTCTGACAAACTGGGATGCCTGTGTGCTTGTGATAGAGAGAGCATTTAATGGAGTTGGACAGACTACAGTTCCAGACATCAAAATACAGATGATGAATTGCAAATTCTTCCACTTGATCCCTATGTGTTATGGTTTCCTCCTTAAACACTGTATTTGAATGATATATAGTGGCTGGTAATAGCACCTGGCTCCAACCTTGGGGCTCCCTTTGGGATTTTGCAAAGCTTATGGTTTTGTTCACATTCTTTTCTTGCAAAAAAGTAGCTTACAAGTTTTGAAAAGGTCTATTATTTGAAACAGCAATTAGTTAGATGTGAATGTGAATATATGCTAGAATAGATGTGACTATAAACATTAAATACATTTATGAATAGAACATTTTAAAGAAAAATATAAATCATCTGTCTATTTTAACTTTTAAAAGTGAACACATAAAATTTTATTTACTATGTAAACCTATGATTTGAGGTAATGATGTAATGACTTAAGTCTGACTAAGTAACATATGCTTACCTCATCTATGTATCATTTTTATAGTGACAACACTTTACCAAATTTCCTAGTGTTTTTTCAAGAAACAGTATATTATTATAGTTTCCAAATTTTATGGTGTATTTCTTGAACTTATTATTTATGTCTTGTCGGAATTTTGCATTCTTTGAGCAAAATCTAACATTTCCTCTTAACTTCAGAAACCCTTGGTAGCCCCATTTCAACCTCTGTTTATATGACATCATCTCTTAGGTTTCATATATATATATATATATATATATATCAGACTACATGGCATTTTTGTTTGTTTTTGTGTTTAGCTTATAGTTTTTCCACTGTTTCCATTTTTAACTATGATGAACATTGCAGTTAAAATGTACCTATGACACATTGATTTAATTTCATTTACAGAGTTAGAAAAAGGATTCTCAGATAATGTGGTAGTCCTATTTTCAAAATTTGAGTGAAATGCCTTACTGTTTTCTAAATTGACTACAATGACTTGTATTCTCACCAATCTCCTGCAATTGCTTCTTTGACTTTTGTGGTTTTGGTAGTAGTTTTACTATCAGTTGTGAGACGGTGATTGGCTGTTGGTTTTATTTGAATTTTACTGTTTATTAGCTATGTTGAGCACATTTTCATTTCAAGTAGTGATTTGACTGGATTATTTTGATAAATAAACAGTCAAGTCCCTTGGACATTTTTTCTATTTAAATCAACACATATCAATTGTGAATAAATCGGGATTTTACTCCAGCATTTTCATGCATACGCTTATGTTTTTACCTTGTTTACCTCTCTATTCCCCTCTCTTAGCTCTCTCCTTGTGGGCCCTTTACTATTCTTTCTCAATAGTACTCTTTCTCCATTAATGTTTTTACTTTTCTTTCTGTTTTGTTGAATTTCTTATAATTTATGTCTACTAATCCTTTGCTGGATTTGTAATTTGAAGATATTTTCATATATTTTGTAGGATGTCTTCTTTGGTACATTGCTTTAGTTGCTATGCAGAAGTTGCTTATATTATTGTTTTGCATATTTTTTGTTACATTTTGTTTGTTTTGTTAGATTTTTGGGGGGTGGGGTTTTGAGACAGGGTTTCTCTGTAGCTTTGGAGCCTGCCCTGGAACTAGCTCTTG